>JAIZAY010000630.1:0-35937 GCA_029531755.1 Holothuria leucospilota | reverse complement strand
CCGGGGGGAAAAAAAAAAAGGGGGAAAATGAACCCCCGGCAAAAAAGAAAAATCCTTTTAAAAAATACTTTTAGGAAAATTTTGGCTAATTTAAAAACCCAAAAAACTGGGAAACACACAAAATCCAAATTACAAAAATTTCCCCTTCCCGTTAATTAAGGGGAAAAAAACATTTTTTCTTGGGGCCAAAATGATTGGTTCACCAAAAAATGGGAAACAACTAAACCCAAACCCACTAAAAATTTAACCATTGACCCTTTCTTGAGTACATGTAAAAGTTGAAACTTGTGACCCAATAAATTTGATTCCCAAAACTTAGGACAATACAAGGTTCCATGAAGTTGGTTTATTTTTTCTCCGATTTTGATTCAAGATTAAAATGACCTGGAAAATACCCCAAAAAAATTTTTAAAAAAGGCCATAAGAAGTAAGAACAACTTACCTCTGGATGTGTTTAAACAAAAATTTCCAACTTACAGGCCAAAAAAATTTCCACAAAAAAAAGGAAAGGCTAACAGGAAATTCAAGAAATTTAAAGCCCCCAAATTTTTGGTTTTAAAAGTAAAAATTGTAAAAAGGAAAAATTTTATTTAATTAACCCATCAAGGAAAAAATGACTGAATGGGCAAACTAGGATCATTTATCATCTCCAGAATGTGCTTAAAAAAACCCTTTTACTTTTTTATATTTTGCCCTCCACGTGAATTTTTTTCCGTAATAGGCTCCACTGGAAAAGGGACCCTTACTTTATCTTGGAAAAAACTTTCCGTTTTCACATGCCTCTTCCCAAAGGTTTTAATTTAAGTGGTAAACAAATACTGATATCAAATTTAGCCTTAAAAACAAAAAAGGATTTACCTTTGACCTTTTCCCCCAAATATTTGACCCTAAAAAATTTGGGAATCTTTTAAAGGAAATTTAAGGAGTATGAGACCCTCAATATTCTTGGAGAAATTGGTTTTCAATTCCAATTTATTTAACCCCCAAACAGTTTCCCCCAAAACAAGATCTCAACATTAAGGGATTAAAAGGTTATTTAATTCTAATGTCCTTATAATAACTTTTTAAAACAACCGTTAAAAGCCCGTGGAAAAAGACCCCTTTCCCCCAAAGGGCCCTTTTAAAAAGATAAAAATTATAATAAATTACTACGTATTAAATTTGTAAAAAAAAAAAAAATAAAAAACCAAAAGTTTTAAAACCTCACCCAAGCTTTAACAAAAAAAAGGCATTTTTAATTGAAACAATGGAATATGGAAATCCTATTAATTCAAATTGGGTTTACTTTCCCAAACCAAAATCCAAACCGGTAACCATAGAGGTTCCCTTTTTTTTTACAAGGTCAAAAACATTACCCCCAAACAAATCTTAGGATTTTTACAATTCACATGGTAAGTAGGTTGATCCTACCCATAATGCATTGTCATGGAGAATAAACGCTCAATCAACAATTCCAAGTTTTACCATTGACTCTGTGACTCACCTACAAATGACTTTAACTATGGTGGTAGATCCTGAAGGTAAGTAGAACCATCACGTTTATCTCTTATTAAAATACAGTGTTACTAAGCAATTCCCAAGCAATTGTTACTTTGACCTAGTTGACCCCAAATGTACCGTTGACAGCTCCATGCAAAACAACTCAATTGGGATCAAGTCTACTATTAAGGGTAATCTTTACATGGTTAGTATGAGATCCACATTTATCCATTCGATGAGAAATTGGTTTATCTTGGATCAAAATTCCAAACGCTTTACTTTGAACCCCGGCCCCATGATCTTGCCCGAAGCACCAACAAACACAGGGTCATCTACTCGTCTTATGAGCAATTACAACAGGTTAAGTTGACGATCTCTCACATTATCCTTATTAATACCAGTGTTTACAACTTTCAGAGTTTTCTTTGACCTCTTGTGAACCAAATGACTCTTGATCCCTAAAAGACAACAGGGATCATCTACTTCAAAGAGCATGTAATACAGTGTTGAGATCCTCACTTTATCTTGATTAATGATACCGTCTGTTAAAAAAAAAAAAAACACATTCCAAGTTTACATTTGCAACTCGCGTGACCCAAACATCTTGACTCAACTAAAACAAAGGGATCATCTTTTAATATGGCCACACATGGATAAGTCGAGGATGCGTATTAAAGGTTTATCTACCTTGAGGATACTGCTTTGACAATCACAATCTACTCAAATAGGGATACCTACATCTCAAGTAGAGACCACTGAGGTTCCCTTCTTGAGATATTGTGTTTACAAGCAGGTGCCACACTACACACATACATAGCAACACACACACCAATGACGCGATTGCATAAGTGATCCTTTTGCCTTGCGGCAACATGAATCAAAGAAAGTTCAAGATTGGATACACGAGTTATACTAAGTTAAAAGTGCAGGCGTATGACTCCAGGTTAAGCTCCATTGAGACTAGTCTAGAGAAAACTGGTGCATACAAAGTGCATTGTTAAAAACTGCAGGTATACCTGAAAAGATTTACATACATATATTAATTTGCCTAAGGTTAATCTTCGAGATCTCCGAAATAGGTGATAAGAAGACTTTGGTGAGCATATGTCAGTGGGTAGTTGTACAACAGGAATTCGTTCGTAAATATGTCTGAGAAGGGAGTTTGGGATTGATAACCTGTAGAATCCTAATAAGAACCATTCCAGAAGATCCGAGCATATTAAACTACGAACTTTGAATTCTGGGTTCATTTCTGGTGTAGGAAAATTGCGATCTCACCAGTGGAATGCGCATAGTACACTCTTAAAGAGGGGATGAAATTTTGACCCGGATATGATAAAATATTCTCACCTTTTGGGGATAAAATTCATCCATTTTCCGGAAAAACGTAAATTTTTTCACCCTGTGGGATAAAATTGATACTTTTCCGAAAACCCAACCACGTCTGAAAAGGAGGGGCTGGTCTGCATCAGGTGACTTTAGGACGAAACTCGCTACGATTTCAATTGGTTGCAGCGGGAGGGGTTTGCGGGAAACGTGTTTTTTTATTTAAAGACAAATCACCTCCAAGATACTTTATGAAAGAGGTTAAAATGAGGGTAAAAAAAAAGACCCAAATATTTTAAGAATTTGGGGTTGGATATTATTCTCTTTCATGTCATTTAGTGGACTGACTCAACGTGGTTAATTTAGAAAAGGGGGCCCCCCCCAAAAAAAAACCCCGGAAAAAGGGTTTGGGAAAAAAAAAAAAGGCCGGGGGCCCAAAAAAAAAAAGGGGTTTTTCCCCCAAAAAAAAACCCAAAAAAAATTTCCCTTTAAAAACCCGGGGTTTTTGGGGGGGGGGGGAAAAAAAAAAGGGGTTTTTTTTATTTTTTTAAACAAAGGGGGAAAACCGGGGGGGGGAAAAAAACCCCTTTTTTCCCAAAAGGGGGTTAAAAATTTTTTTTTGGGCCCCCAAAAAAAGGGAAAAAAGGGGGCCCTTTTTAAAAGGGGGGAAAAATTTTTTTTTTGGGCCCCCCAAAAAATTTTTTTTTTTTTAAAAAAAAAATTTTCCCCAAAATTTAAATTTTTTCCTTTTGGGGGAAAAAAACCCTTTTTTCCCAAAAAAAAAAACCCGGGGGGTTTAAAATTTTTTTTTTGGGGGGGGGGAAATTTTCCCGGGGAAGGGGGGGGGAAAAAGGTTTTTTTTTTCCAAAAAAAATTTTTTTTTTTTGGGGGAAAAAAGGGGGGGGGTTTTAAAAAGGGAAAAGGGGGAAAAGGGAATTTTTTTTTAAAAAGGGGGAATAAACCAAACCCCCCCCAAAAAAAAGCTATCCCCCAAAAAATTAAATTTTTTTCCCCTTTTTTTTTTTGGGGGGTTTTTTTCCCGGGGCCCCAAAAAAGGGGGAAAAAAAGGAAATTTTTAAAAACCCCCTTTTAGCCTGAAAAAAAAACCCCCTTTTTAGGGGAAAACAAAACCCTTAAAAATTTTAAAAAAATTTTGGGGGGAAATTTCCCCCCCCCCCTTTTCCAAAAAAAAAAAACCCCACCCCCAAAAAAAACAAAAAATTTAAAAAAAATATAAATTTTAAAATTATTTTTTTAAAAAAAAAAAAATTTTTTTGGGTTTTGGAAAAGTTTTTTAAAATTTTTTTTAAAAAAAAATTTTTAAAAAAAACCCCATTTTTCCCCAAAAAAAAAAAAACCCCCCCCTTAAAAATTTTTTTTAAAATTTTTGGGGGAAAAAATTTTTAATTTGGGGTTTTAAAAAAATTTTTAAAAAAAAAAAATTTTTTTTTTAAAAAACCCGGTTTTTTTTTAAAAAAACCCGGGGGTTTTTGGAAAAAACCCTTTTTTTTTTAAATTGTTTTTTGGGGTTACCCCCAAAATTATTTTAAAAAAGGGAATGTTCCCCCTTTTTAAAAATTTTTAAAATAGGCCAAAAAAATTTTTACTTTTTTTTAAAAAAAAATTTTTTTTTAAAAAGGAAAAATAAGGGGGGCCCCTTGGTTTTTTTTTTTCCCCCCCCCCGGGGGAAAACCCGGGGGTTTTTTAAAAAAAAAAAGGGGGGGGAAAAAAAAAGGGGGGAAAAAAAAAAATTTTTTTTTTTGGGGGTTTTCCTTTTTTCGGTTTTTAATTTACAAAAGGGTTTTTTTTGGGGTGGGGAACTCTAAAAAAAGGGGGGGAAATTTTTAAAAATTTTTTCCCAAAAAAAATTTTTTTGGGGGGAAAAAAAACCCCCCGGGAAAAAAAAAAGCCTTTTTTAAACCCCCCAAAAAAAAAAAACCCAATTTTTGGGGGTTAAAAATTTCCACATGGGGGGAAAAGGAAAAAAAAAAAAAAATTTTTTTTTTTTTTAAAAAAAAAATTTTTCCCAAATTTTTTTTCCCCCCAAAAAAAAAGGGGTTTTTTTTTTTTAAAAGGTTTTTTTTTTAAAAAATTTTTTTGGGGGGGGAAAAAAAAATTTTTAAATTTTCGTTTAAAAACCTTTGCGGGGGGCCAAAAGGGCTTCCCGGGCCCCCCCCCCCTTTTTTTTAATATTTTTGGGGGAAAAATTTCCCGGGGTTAATCCCCAAGGGGGGCCCCAAAAACCCCAAATTTTTTCTTTTTTTCCCCCCGGGGCCCCGGGGGGGCCCCCAAAATTTTGGAAATAAAAAAAAAAAATTTTTTGGGGGGGGAAAAAAAAAGGGAAAAAAAGGGGGGGTTTTTTTTTTAAAAAAATTTTTAGTTGTTTTTTTAAATTTTTTAATTTAAAAATTAATTTTTCCCCCCCCCCTTTTTTTTTTCCCCCCCTTTTTTTTAAAAAATTTGGGCCGGGAAAAAATTTTTTGGGGGGGTGCCGAAACTCTATTACATATACGTTGACTCTGCTAATATCCCTTAACCTAACATTAAGAAAAAAAGTAGTATTTAATGTCTTACACCAAAGTAATTTGACCAAAACGGGTTCACAGAACAAAGTCTTTTTTTTAACCCCATCAAAAATACTTTGACAATGTATGGGCTATAGACTCATTCACATGAAACCATAGGGATGAAGAGAAACAGCCCTATCACTGGAAAAAACTGTTTTGCAACTAACATGTTCAAATTACAGTGACACAAAATCAGGCCCCCTGTGCATTTTTTTAGACAGATGTATACATTTTTCTGACGTCTTTCCCTTAAAAGGTTTGTAGCAATGTATTGTATTGGCACATGTCGGGGTGACTGTTCACTTAAATGCATAAAGTGTTCCATTATCTGCAAATAAATCGGGTTTCAGTTTTTTGGCCCCTTTTTTACTAGGGGATTAAACTCGAAAATTTTACCCGTACTGTAGTGAAATCTAGGTACCCTTTATGTAAAGTTCAATCCAAAGCTCAGCTTCACATGCCACAGACCAGTGCTGGGTATTCTTACTTAACCCCTTAAAGGGGGTTCAAAAATCCTGACAAGTCACCCCGGATGAACGTATGTTTCAGGGAAAAATCCGTAGCCTCACTATTGTAAACATTATCCAAAAACTGTTTGGCCTTTTGGGTTTGTTGGGCCAACAATAACATTAGGCTACCACCACCCTGCGTATTTACATAGTACTGTACTGTCAGAAAAATTTTTTAGCGATATTTTGATGTAGGCTAATTTCAGCCAAATTAAAAAGGGAACACTCAGCACCCCCACACAAATTCAATTTTTTCCAAAAAAGCTTGGGGTTTTTTCTATAGGTTGTTCCAAAATTAATGCCGGGGGGCGAGTAAAAAGACCTTGCTACAGTATGTTACCAAAAGGGCCCGGAAAATATTAGAATTACATTCTTTAACTTTCAAAACTTTTTGTACTTAGAGTCCCTACTAACCTCAGAATAAAACGCAGCTTTCAATAACTTGGAAAAGACCCCAACTAAAATTGTTATACAAACCCAAAAAATTTTTAAGCAAAAACTTTAATGGTTTCGCTCTATAAAATTTGTACCCTCTGTACCCTTTCACTTTAGGTTTACAATGCAAATTTTGACAACTTCCTGGCGCAATGATTTCCAATTTAGCCTTTTTGGGCCTTACAACAGGCCTAACCATAAAGTTTCAAATTTCTGAACTGACCTTCCCCCTTATTTTATTTAGCTTTGCCCACACTACAACCCTCACCTAATTCAGTTGAATGTACATTTGGGCAGGCCCATAAAATGATATTCATTTTTTTGCTTGTGCGACCTGACCCCTTACAAGATAATTCGTAAAAGGGGCTAATTTTCCGTAACTCACGTACATGATTTTTAATGCTTAAACCTTACATAGACTACAGTACCTTAGAAACACTAACTGTACAAGTTTTTGAATCACAAGGCTAACAAATTAACATGAAAACCCGTTCACAGTAATATTCCCTAGGCCCACCACCACGGGCCATATTACACTATAATAAATACAATAATAATGTTTTGAGTGCGATATATGAATTATTTCTATTGAAAAATTAACGTTTTATTTTAACGAGGCGAAACGTTGAATAGAAGTTAAAACTTTCAAAAGAATGAATCATTCATACTATCGCCAAAAAAACTTCATTTTTGTTTATATAACACCCTGTTGGCCTAATATACATTTGGTTGTAAGAACATTTAAATACTAACTTTCTTTCCTTAATGTTTAGGTTAAGGCCCCCTTAGTATTGTAGCAGAGCTCACTACTGCTACTATGTAATAGAGTTACTGTAGCACATTAAGGTTTACAGTTCAATACTGTACTGTATCTACAGTATCTGTCCAAGGAAATTGACAGTAAAACACACGGTAATGTAGTTAACAGTCCTCCTGCACTGTAAATTTCTTGACTATGCTAGTAACTAGTCTGATTTGCCTTTTCATTCATAGCACCATGGAAATATGACTAGAGCTGCAATGAAGGAATTATGGACGGTGGTTCATTCACCATCGTCACCACAGAATCTGCTGAGTGGCTTTGTTTTCCCTCATCTGATAGATTCATTAAATCCTAAAACAGTAAGTAATTATCCTGACTGAATATAAAAATTAGAAATAAGCTATGGTGAATTTTAAACAAAACTCATAGCCACAAGGGAAGGTATTACAGATACATACTTGTAGGTCCACTCTTACTGTACGGTAAATTGTAACCCAAGTTTACAGTAGTCACAAAAGAAAAAACTACAGTACATGTAGTTCAACAATTCATCTCTGCATACATTTACAGTACTGTCATTTTTGGAGCATAGAGGTGTTTTTTTAATGTATACCATACTTGCATAATTTTTAATTGCAATCAATACTTATTACCAGGTCATGGTACATATATCAAAATGTTCAGTGTCATTTCTTCAGCTTGTCTTGAAACACTTTCTTGCAATTTCCCACCTGGGACAATTACTGAACAAATTTTCTAGTGAGGAAAGTTGTGTGAGGTTGTCATGGGGTATAGTTGTGTTGATATAGAATTTAGTGTTTTGTACGCACAACTGTCCCCTGGCAATTACTGCAGCAATCTAAGTATATCCTCAAATTATTCCTCAAAAAAAAACTATTTTTGGGACCATTTGGGAGTTTTTCGTAACTTGATATAATTATAAAATTTGATTTTGTGCTTTCTGTTGGTATGAATTGTTGAATGTTGTAGCAAAGTGTGTAGTGAGATTTGACATGGAAGGGTTCTGAATGTTTGTTAATTTGACAAATATGATTACTACATATTTTTGGAACATTTGGTTACTGTAGGTACTGTACTGTGTATCATTGTCTCCACTTCAAAAAACAGACTTATGTTAATTTTTTTCAGCTAACAGAGTGAAGATACCTTTACTGTAAGATTGCCATGGTTGAGTTTCATCATTGCAGAATTTCCTTTCTTTGACAAAGAAGAGAAAGATAGACATGTAGATGTACAGTACTTTAAGTAGTGTTCTTTCCTGGACTTTTGTGTTGGGGGGGGGGGGGTTTTTGGTTGTTTTTTTTTTTTGTAAAAAACGCCCCCCTTAAATAATTTCTATTAGAGCAGAGGGCCATTCAGTTTCATGTGCATCGGTCCCTTTTCAACTTCAAACATTGAGACTGCACTTGGGCACATGTTCCATTATATGCAAGAACACCATACAGATATCTCCAAATTTTGTGGAAATTGAGGATTGTAACATGGATTACCATGTTCATTTGAACAAGGGTCTGGCTACATCCCTCCATTGCCCAGCAGTGCACATTGCAACCCACCCTCCCCCCCTTTCCAAGGGTCAAGGGAAGTAACATACTCTTTTAAGATCTTGTCTAAGTTTTACTAAATCTTATGCCAACAATTTTTAAGCCCATTGTTCTGAAAAATGACAATACCCCAATTATAAGTTGGCGTCATCACTTTGCGTACATGTGTAACAAACCTAAACTGGGACTCATGTTGTTAGAACAAAATAATACAACTTGAAATCAAATTTGAAAAATAGATACTTGTTTGTGAAGGAAACATCATGCTTTGGGTGAATAGTACCTCGCCCACAAGTTCAGAGTACAAATATAGTAACCTCGGTCCTAATGTAGTGCTCCAGTAAGTGTAGTCCTGTTGGGCAAGTCCCTATTGCCTTCAATATAGCCAGTGAAAAACGAATCTTGTTTTTTTTTATCCCCAAACACCTGTTGTTACAATCACAAAATTCACCATTAATACTGCACCCTTGTCCTTGGACAGTGCAGCAATGAGTGTCTTTTATAATTTCC
The DNA here is from genome assembly GCA_029531755.1 of Holothuria leucospilota. Lineage (NCBI taxonomy): Eukaryota > Metazoa > Echinodermata > Holothuroidea > Aspidochirotida > Holothuriidae > Holothuria > Holothuria leucospilota. The sequence continues at coordinate 26,783 of JAIZAY010000630.1, read as the reverse complement.
ATGTCAGTTTGGGTTGATGAAGTTTAACGGGCCCACGTTTTCCAACCTATTGGTTTCATTCAAGCCGGCCACAGCCTTTTTTGTCTAGTTGTGGCTCACTGTAGGCTTGTATTGAGCAAATTGATATTCAAGGGGGTAAGTGGAGTGGGTTTAACAAAAGCAATGAACTTGCATGTAACTAAAAAATGAATTAGTTGAAGCCTGAGCTTAACAGGCTTTAATATGTTTACTGTGCATGGGGGGGGGGGGTGTTACACTCTCTTTTGTTTTGTTGTTCTTGCTGTTGTTTTATACATATATTGATGAGGAGTATAAGTTGGAATAGTAATGTAAGTGAAATTCTTGTAGATCACGTGAAAATGTTTATAGGACATTTTTTTAAGACATAATAAGACGTTATTTCTGATCACAGGTCACTTATGAAGCAACAAGCTACTGCACCTTGGAAAACTGATGTTCGTGTAAGGAGGGACTAGACCACAACTGAGAAACCTAGAGTAGAAGTCCTTATCCATCAAGTTTGTTTACCACAAATAAGTTTTGGAACCTGAGAACATCGGACCAGGTAGGAAACTTGTTTAATTTTCTTTGTAGCTTTGTTTCAGCAGCATTTTCAAATAGGACATCTTGCAGGATGCGGTGGGGGTTGTGGGGGTGGGGTTGTCAAGCAACCTACTGTTTCTATGGAAATTGTTATGACATATTTTTATAAACCAGCTGCACACTTTTTTTCATCTTTTATGATTCCAAGGCAGGTTCAATATTGCGGTGATCTTATGTAAACCATCCACTGAGGTGTTATTTCATGCCTAGAATTGCATGCATCTGAAATTGAGCTGATGGGTTGTTATACGCTCTGTGCATGCCTTTGTGCTTAAGCTGTGCTATGCACTTAGATCTATTTTGATCGGGGTTGTTCCCTTCAGGATATCACTTCCCTGGTTGTAATTGCACATTGAATTTGTAGTGGAGTTGGGTAGTTTGCAGTTAGCTTCACATCACATCCCATCAATTTTTTTTTTGTTTTTTTTTTTTTTGTTTTTTTTTTTTCTTTTTTTTTTTTTTTTTTTTTTTTCTTTTTTTTTTTTTTTTTTTTTTTTTTTTTTTTTTTTTTTTTTTTTTTTTTTTTTTTTTTTTTTTTTGTTTTTTTTTTTTTTTTTTTTTTTTTTGGGAGAGTAGGGAGAAGTGCATTTTGGTTGGAAATCACACCATTGAGTTCAAAGACGATAGTTTTCTACATTAAGTTTAGTCCTGTAACTTTAGAACTCTTTGCAAGCAGACTACAATATCGAGATCATCGTCAGTGCACTTGCCCAAGTAGCTTCTATACTTGTTCCAGACAGTTGGGAGCGGGATTCCATCAAAAGCCTAACCCGTGTTAATTTTCTATCACTTAAGCTGCTTGGATTTGGTCTGTTAGTTACAACACCCTATATTGAAAAAGATGTTGCAAACGTTGAAACAGGAATGTTATTTGGTCCAGCTGCCATCTTCAAAGGTGATTTTCGTTAAAGTAAGTATGAAAGATGAAAATTAATAATTTATTTTCTACCCCTTCTGCATGTTTAAATAATAAATTAGCAGAGTAATTTTAAAGCTATTGATAATTTGTTCTTGCAGATGACCATTAATGAAAGTGTTGGCAGATCTTGCCACTGCTGAAACAATACTTCTTGTAAACAAAGGTATTCATATTTTTAATAAAACTTGATTGAAAAAGTTTTTGAGTGCATTTTATAGATTTCCACCAACACCTTATGTACTTCCTGGAAGAGGTGCAGCAGACACAGCCTTTTGTTTCGGATTTTAGAGACCAGAAAAACAACTGAAGTAGGTGTGATAATTACTGTGTAGAAAGGGACTTACTATGAACAGGGACTATTTTGCAGGGAGCTGAAATTTGACTTTCAGTTTATTTTTATGTCATGAACATAAATTACGCATGGCAGTTTCAATAGACATGGGAACTTTTTTGAAAAAATGCAATCATCCCTTGTCCATCCCTTGAAAGAGGTAGGATCTGAGGAGGATAAATCCATTTCAACAGGAAGCTTAGGTCTACACGTTTTTAACCATACAGACTGAAGGAAGAGTATGCACTGCAATGTATTTATGCTAGTGTTATGGTCTACTGTGTGATTGTAGCTACTGAAATGCTACTTTGGAAACTAAAATGTATCATAATAAATTATTGCATGCTATTTTCACTATGAGTCTGCATGTTGTCATGGTTTTCTTTCTTTCTGATATTTTAACTTCCCCCCTCCAACTCCTTAATACTAAGAGGGAGTTACTACGGAATTGTTATGCTTCTAAGTTTTACTTAATTGTGTGGGGAAAAACAGGTCAGGTATTACCTGAAAACTGAATGAAGAGTGCTTTAAATTGGGGAAGTTTATGTTTAAAATTAAAGGGAAATACCTTTGCCACTGGAACAGTAAATTAACACTGAGTAGGTGCAAATTTTGTTTTCATGTTATCAAACTTTTCAATCTTTCAGGACAAATTCTGCAAGTGCCATCAGTGACCCCCTTAAACTCTCCCCACTCCCATCCCAGTGACCCCCACCCAGGCAAAAAACATATAACAAGTACTTTACCTCCCATAAATGGACAAGTCCATCACACTGGTTGTTGGCAGAGTTCCATATCAGTTTTAATCCAGCTATAACTAAATAATAGTAATCAATGCTTGTTAATTTGCTTTTGAACCATAAACGTCATCCCTACATGCAAACCAGCATGTGTTCGATACAGAGTGTTACATAAGAATGTTAATTTCCACTGTACTTAAGGATCCTAGGATAGGATTTATAACCGCATTAGTATGTGCTTCCCCGCGCATTCCCTGCTCCACCCTCCACCAACTGCCTTGTCTTCTGAATTCCCATTCCAGTGGATGAAAAAATAATGAATGTTAAGGTTCAAGTTTTTTATTGTTTGTTCTGTATTGTATGCTCTTTATATCCTTATTCACTTTCCTTACAATTAAGTAAATGTTAAGTATTACAGTATGCAGCAAGGGTTTCATGTTTTTGGTAAGGGCATAATAATACACATAACCACTATTTTTATATAACTCTCTGCTAGCTGTTACTACAGTTACTGGGTTCAGAAATGAGTAATCCTGAATACCTTTTCCTTCAATGGACTATTCTTGAAGCAGCTTTCAAAAGACTTTTTATCAACGTAAAATGAAAGGCTAATTATGAAGTACGAGGCTAAAACAGTAGGCATCTGTGAAAATGTGAAATGTACAGTATCATAATTAAAAAAGTACTAAATAGATCAATTGTCTTCTGTAAGCCATACCATTAACTGTGACTTTCAATGTTACATGTTGTCAACATTGTCTGTCTCGATTATTAAGGTCGTGCTTTTTGGTCATTCCCATCATTTTAAGATTTTTCATTATCAACATTGCTGTCTCTATTAAGTTTTTTCTTCCATAACATCGTTTAAAGACCCATATGTAAACAATGGGCAAGTGTATGACACATTGAAGCCTTTGAACTGGCATGCGTGCTTTTCGATAGTACCAGATTTTTTGTTGTTGGAAAATAGGTCATATTGTTTTGCAGTGTGCTCCAAAAATACAATAGTGCAACTCAACTAATAATTTGTAGACTATTATTGTTTCTATATTTTCACCATTGAACTTTCTATTTCGAGGCTTACTAAATTTTTTGTGACCTTATCATTCATGCGTTGTAAGTGGAGAGACTGAGCATTGCCACCTTGTTTCCTTCCAGAGAAGCGTAAGTGAAGAATGTGAATTTAATCAAGAAGAAGCCCTCTTTATTGAGAAAGCAACAGTGGCAGATCAATTAGGTGCTCCGGGGTTTCCAGTGGCAACCATCCATTCAGATTTTGACCCGAATGGGGTCATTGGTTTACTATCGGAAATTCAGTCGTTTTTATCTGGATGGAATATGGTGCCTTTGGATTCCGGAATTGGGATGCAGATTTGATCCAGAATGGGGTCATTTGTTTTTTATACCGGAATTCAAGTCATTTTTATCCGGACGATTGGTGGGTGTCCCTGGGAAACGGGATCGGATCAGATTTGATCCGGAATAGGGTTATTTTTTTTTATCCGAAATTCCGAGTCATTTTCATCCGGACCGGATAGGTGCCCCTGGGAAACGGAATCCGGATCAGATTTGATCCGGAATGGGGTCACTTGTTTTTTATCCGGAATTCAAAGTCATTTTTATCCGGATTGGGTGGGTGTCCCTGGGAAACGGGATTCGGATCAGATTTGATCCGGAATAGGGTTATTTTTTTTTATCCGAAATTCCGAGTCATTTTCATCCGGACCGGATAGGTGCCCCTGCGGACACCCACCCAATCGGATAAAAAATGGACTTGACTCGGATGTAAAAAAACAAGTGGACCCCCATTCCGGATCAAAATCTGATCCGGATTCCGTTTCCCAGGGGCACCTATCCGGTCCGGATGAAAATGACTCGGAATTCCGGATAAAAAACAAATGACTCCATTCCGGATCAAATCTGATCCGGATTCCGTTTCCCAGGGGCACCCACCCAGTCCGGATAAAAATGACTGGGAATTCCGGATAAAAAACAAATGACCCCATTCTGGATCAAATCTGATCCCAATTCAGGATCCCAAAGGCACCTATTCCATCCAGATGAAAACGACTGAATTCCGGATAGTAAACCAATGACCCCATTCGGGTTCAAATCTGAATGGATGCCACCTGGAAAACCGGAGCACCTAATTGATCTGCACTGTTGCTTTCTCAATAAAGAGGGCCTGTTCTGGATTAAATTCACATTCTCACTCAATTTTCTCTGAAGGAAACAAGGTGGCAATGCTCAGTCTCTCCACTTACAGCATGAATGATAAGGTCACAAAATTTAGTAAGTCTCGAAAATAGAAAGTTCAATGGTGAAAATAAGAAACAATGATAGCTACAAATATTAGTTGAGTTGACTATGTATTTTGGAGCACACTGCAAAACAAATGACCTATTTCCAACAACAAAAAATCTGCTACATCGAAAGCAGCAGCAGTTCAAAGCTTCAATGTGTCATACACTAGACATGTTTACATATGGTCTTTAAACGATGTTATGGAGAGAAAAAACTTAAAGAGACAGCAATGTTGATAAATGTAAAATCTTAAAATGATGGAATGACCAATAGCACGACCTTAATTGAGACAGCAATGTTGACACATGTAACATTGAAAGTACAGTTATGGTATGGCTTACAGCACACAATTGATCTATTTAGTACTTTTTTAATTATGAGTACTGTACATTTCACATTTCACAGATGCCTACTGTTAGCCTCTTACTTCATAATTAGCCTTTCATTTTACGTTAATAAAAGTCTTTGAAAGCTGCTTCAAAATAGTCATTGAAGGAAAAGGTATTCAGGATTACTCATTTCTGATCCAGTAACTGTAGTAACAGCTAGCAGAGTTATATAAAAAAGTGGTTATGTGTATTATGCCCTTACAAAACATGAAACCCTGCTGCATACTGTAGGCCTACTTAATATTTACTTTATTGTAAGGAAAGTGAATAAGATATAAAGAGCATACAATACAGAAACAATAAAAAATTGAACCTAACTTCATTATTTTTCATCCACTGGCATGGGATTCAGAAACAAGGCAGTTGGGGGGAAGCACTACTATGCAGTTATAAATCCTATCCTAGGCTCTTAAGAAACAGTGGAAATTACATTCTTACGTAACACTCTATCGAACACATGCTGGTTTGCATGTAGGATTGCGTTGGTCAAAAGCAATTATCAAGCATTGATTACTATTATTTAGTTATAGCTGGACTAAAACTATATGGAATTCTGCAAAACCAGTGTGATGACTTATCCATTTATGGAGGTAAAGTACTTGTTACATGTTTTTGCCTGGATGGGGGTCACTGGGATGGGAGTAGGGAGAGTTAAGAGGGTCACTGATGGCACTTGCAGAATTTGTCTGAAAGATTGAAAAGTTTGATAACATGAAAACAAAATTTGCACTTACTCAGTGTTAATTACTGTTCCAGTGGCAAAGGTATTTCCCTTTAATTTTAAACATAAACTTCCATTTTAAAGCCCTTCATTCATTTTCAGGTAATGCCTGTTTCCCCACACAATTAAGTAAATTAGAAGCATAACAATTCTGTAGTAACTCCCTCTTAGTATTAAGGAGTTAAATATGAGAAAGAAACCATGGCAACTTGCAGACTCATAGTGAAAATAGCATGCAATACTTATATGATACATTTAGTTTCAAAGTAGCATTTCAGTAGCTACATCACACAGTAGACCATAACACTAGCATAAATACATGCAGTGCATACTCTTCATTCAATCTGTATGGTTAAAAACTGTGACCTAGGCTTCCTGTTGAAATGGATTTATCCTCCTCAGATCTACCTCTTTCAAGATGGGACAAGGGATACTGCATTTTTCAAAAAGTCCCAAGTCTATTGAAACTGCCATGCGTAATTTATGTTCAGGACATTAAAATAACTGAAAGCAAATTTCAGCTCCCTGCAAAATACTGTAGTCCTGTTCATAGTAAGCCCCTTTCTACACAGTAATATACACCTACTTCAGTTGTTTTTCTGGTCTTAAATCCAAAACAAAAGGCTGTGTGTGCTGCACCTCTTCCAGGAAGTAAGGTGTTGGTGGAAATCTATAAAATGCACTCAAAAAGTTTTTCATCAAGTTTTTAAAATATGAATACCTTGGTTACAAGAAGTATTTTTCAGCAGTGGCAAGATCTGCAACACTTTCATTAATGGTCATCTGCAAGAACAAATTATCAATAGCTTAAAGTTACTCTGCTAATTTATTGTTTAACATGCAGAAGGGGTAGAAAATTAATAAATTATTAACTTTCACTTTCATGCGTACTTTAACGAAAATCACCTTAGAAGATGGCAGCTGGACAAATAACATTCATGTTTCAATGTTTGCAACATCTTTTTCAATATATATGTTTGTAAAGTACAGACAATCCAAGCAGCTAAGTGATAGAAAATTAACACTGGTAGGCTTTGAGAAATCCCCTCCCAACTGTCTGGAACAAGTAAGAAGCTACTTTGCCAAGTGCACTGCTCGATATCTCGATATTGTAGCTGCTTGCAAAGAGTCTAAAGTTACACTAAACTTAATGTAAACTATGTCTTGAACTCAATGGTGTGATTTCAACCAAATGCACTCTCCCTACATCTCCCTAATTGATACATGTGATTGAAGCTAACTGCAAACTACCCAACTCCACTACAATTCAATGTGCAATTACACCAGGGAAGTGATACCCTGAAGGAAAACCCCGATAAAATAGACTAAGTGCATAGCATGGTTAAGGCACAAAGGCATGCAGAGAGTATAACACACACAGCTCAATTTAGATCATGCAATTCTAGGCATGAAATAACCTCAGTGGTAGGGTTACATAAGATCAGCAATATTGACCTGCCTTGAATCATACAAGATGAAAAAGTGTGCAGCTGGTTTAAAAATATGCATAACAATTTCCATAGAACAGTAGGTTGCTTGACAACCCCCCCCCCCACCGCATCCTGCAAGATGCCCTATTTGAAATGCTGATGAAACAAAGCTACAAAGAAAACTAAAAAAGTTTCCTACCTGGTCGGTGTCAGGTCCAAAACTATTGTGTAAACAAACTTTGATGGATAAGGACTTCTACTCTAGGTTTCTGAGTTGTGGTCTAGTCCCTCCTTACACGAACCAGTTTTCAAGGTGCAGTAGCTCGTTGCTTCATAATGACCTGTGATCAGAAATACGTATTATGTCAAAAAAATGTCTAAAACATTTTAAAGTGATCTACAAGATTTCACTTACATTACTATTCCACTTATACTCCTCATCAATATATGTATAAAACAACAGCAAGAACAACAACAAAAGAGATTGTAACCCCCCCCCCCCATGCACAGTAAACATATAAAGCCTGTAAGCTCAGGCTTCAACTAATTCATTTTTTAGTACATGCAAGTTCAGCTTTTTGTTAAACCCACTTACCCCCTGGAATATCAATTTGCTCAATACAAGCCTACAGTGAGCCACAACTGGAAAAAAGGCTGTGGCCAGCTCGAATTGAACCAATAGGTTGGAAACTGGGCCGTTAAACTTCATCTAACCAAACCTACATGGAAATTATAAAAGACACTCATTGCTGCACTGTCCAAGACAAGGGTGCAGTATTAATGGTGAATTTTGTGATTGTAACAACAGGTTTTGCTAACAATATTTGTTTTTCACTGGCTATATTGAAGGCAATAGGGACTTGCCCAACAGACTACACTACTGAGCACTACATTAGACTGAGTAACTATATTTTTACTCTAACTTGTGGGCGAGGTATTCACCCAAGCATGATGTTCCTTTCACAAACAAGTATCTATTTTCAAATTTGATTTCAAGTTGTATTATTTTGTATCAACATGAGTCCCAATTAGGTTCTTTACACATGTAGGTAAAGTGATGACCAAATTTATAATTGGGGTATTGTCATTTTTCAGAAAAATGGGCTAAAAAATTGTTGCATAAGATTAAGTAAAACTTAGACAAGATCTTAATAGAGTATTTTACTTCCTTGACCCTTGAAGGGGGAAGGGGTGGTTACAATGTGCACTGCTGGGCAATGGAGGGATGCAGCAAGACCCTGTTCAAATGAACATGATAATAATCCATGTTACAATCTCAATTTTCCACAAAATTTGGAGATATCTGTATGGTGTGCTGCAATATAATGGAACATGTGCCAAGTGCAGTCCAATGTTTGAAGTTGAAAAGGACCTGCACATGAACTGAATAGCCCTCTGCTCTAATAGAAATTATTAAGCGTTACAACACAAAAAGTCCAGGAAAGACCACTACGTAAAGTACTTACATTACATGTCTATCTTTCTCTTCTTTGTCAAAGGAAGGAAATTCTGCAATGATGAACTCAACCATGGTAATCTTACAGTAAAGGTATCTTCACTCTGTTAGCTGAAAAAAATTAACATAAGTACTGTTTTTGAGGTGGAGAATGATACACAGTACAGTACCTACAGTAACCAAATGTTCCAAAAATATGTGTAGATCATATTTGTCAAATTAACAACATTCAGAACCCTTCCATGTCAAATCTAACTACACACTTTGCTACAACATTCAACAATCATACCAACAGAAAGCACAAAATCAAAGGATATCAAATCCACTCCCAAATGGTCCAAAAATAGTTTTTTGAGGAATAATTTGACGATATACTTAGATCTGCAGTAATTGCCAGACAGTTGTGCATACAAAACACTAATCTATATCACACAACTATACCCATGACAACTCACACAACTTTCCTCACTAGAAAATTTGTTCAGTAATTGTCCAGGTGGAAATAATCAAATTGCAAGAAAGTGTTCAAGACAAGCTGAAGAAATGACACTTTGACATTTTGATAATGTACCATGACCTTGGTATAAGTATTGATTGTAATTAAAAATTATGCATGTATGGTATTAAAAAAACGCTCATGCTCAAAAATGACACTGTATGCCAGAGATGAATTGTTGAACTACATGTACTGTAGTTTTTCTTTTTGTGACTACTGTAAACTTGGGTTACATACCGTACAGTATGAGTGGGCCACAAGTATGTACTGTATACCTTCCCTTGTGGCTATGAGTCTTGTTTAAATACCATACTTATTCTAATTTTTATATTCAGTCAGGATAATTACTTACTGTTTAGGATTTAACGATCTATCAGATGAGAAAACAAAGCCCTCACAGATTCTTACCATTGTGACATGTGATGAACCATCTTCCATATCTCCTTCATTGCAGCTCTAGTCATATTTCCCTGGTGCTCTGAATAAAAAAGACAAATCAGACTAGTTACTAGCATAGCATTGACATTTACAGTGCAGGACTGTAACTACATTAACGTGTGTTTACTGCAATTTCCTTGACAGATACTGTAGATACAGTACAGTACTGAACTGTACATTAATGTGCTACAGTAACTCTATTACATAGTACAGTAGTGAGCTCTGCTACATACTACCTTAACCTAACATTAAGGAAACAAAGTAGTATTTAATGTCTTACAACCAAAGTATATTTGACCAACAGGGTTCACAGAACAAAGTCAATGTTTTAACCTCCATGGCTAAAATTACTTTGACAAATGTATGGGCTATAGATCTCATTCATCATGAAACCATAGGGATGAAGAGAAATGCAGACCTGATCACTGGAAAGAACACTGAATTTGCAACTAACATGTTCAATGTAGCAGTGACACGAAATACAACGGACCACCTGTGCATTTTTATGACAGCATGTATACACTGTTTCTGACGTCTTTCCCTTAAAAGGTGTTGTATGCAATGTATTGTATGTGGCACATGTCTTGAAAGAAATGACTGATTCAGCTTACCGAATGCATCAAGGTGTATACTAATTATGCATGCAAATAAATGCTAGGTTTACAGGTATTATTGGTCCTCTTTTACTAGGGCACTTCAACTCGTAAATTTCCCTTAACCTGATACTGTAGTGTAGCTCTAGGGTACCCTATGTATTGTGAAGCCTTGCAATGCCAAAGCATCAGCTTTCACATGCCAGCAGACCAGTGCTGGGTATTCTATACTGTAACTCCTTAGAATGGGAGATTCTAAAATCCGTGACAACGTCACGGCCGTGATGAACGTATGTTGTCACGGAAAATCCGTAGACCGTCACGTATAATGTAAACATATATAGCCAAACTGTTTGGCCTTCTCGGGTTGTGTAGGCCAACAATAACATTAGGCTACCACCACTCCTGCGTATTTACAGTAGTACTGTACATGTCAGAAAGTTTTATAGCTGATATTTTGATGTAGGCTAACCTTTGCAGCACAAATTAGACATGTGGAACACTCAGCACCGCCACACATTAGCAATTTTTGCCAAAAAGCTTGGGTTATACTATAGGCTTGTGCACAAACTTTAATGCTCCGAGGAGGGGCGACGTAACAGACCTTGCCTACAGTATGTGTACCAATAGTGCCGGAACATATTAGAATTACATTCTTCAGAGCTTATCAAATCGTTTGTACTGTAGAGTCCCTACTAACCTCAGAATAAAGACGCAGTCTTTCAGATAACATTGAAATGACCGAACAATAAATTGTTATACAACACAAAGACATTGGTAAGCATACTTTAACTGGTTTCGCTCTATAAAATTTGTACTCATACTGTACCCTTACACTTCAGGTTTACAATGACAAATTTTGACAACTTCTCTGAGCAGCAATGATTTCCAATTTAGCCTTTTAGGGCCTTACAACAGGCCTAACCAGTAACGTTACAACTTACTGAACTGGACCTTCCGCCTTATTTTATTCAGGCTTTGCCTACACTACAGTACACTCAGCCTAATTCAGATTAGAATGTACATTTGGTCTAGGCCTATAAAATGATATTGACATTTTTTAGCTTGTGCAGACACTGACTCCCCTTAGACAACGATAATTCGTAAAGTGGTCGTAACTGTTAGCCAGTAACTCACTGTACAGTGATTTCAATAGGCTTAAATACCTTCTCTACATAGACTACAGTAGCCTTTAGAAACACTAACTGTAACACAGTTGTCTGAATCATGCATAGGCCTAACAAATTAACACTGATTACGCTGTTCACAGTAATATCGTCCATAGGCCTAGCCTACACTACGGCACAGTATATTACACTATAATAATATACAAATAATGAATGTTTATGAGTGCGATAGTATGAATTATTTCATGAGTTGAAAGATTGAACGTTCTATTCAACGAGGCGAAGCCGAGTTGAATAGAACGTTAAATCTTTCAACGAATGAAATCATTCATACTATCGCACGAATGAAAAACATTCATTATTTGTTTTATATAACACCTTATAACTATCTAACGTTACCTTTATCTAGTTGTTGGTTAAAGTTGTGTTTTGGCGTTTGCCGTGCGGTAGCTCCATGGTTTGTTGTTTGCTAGCTACGCGTCTACTACGTACGGTATGCAATGTGCGATACACAAAGCTGCGTTGATTTATTGATTTGCGGCATAGTTTGTACGTACGCGCAGTGATTGTGACGTCACAGCCGTGTGTTATACTAGACTATTACACGACCGTGTGTTATACTAGACTATTGCACGATGGATAACACACGAACGTGATGATAGTGCCGAATCACCCATGGCATGTGACCACCAATCCTCCAATCAAATGTAGAGAAATAAATAAGGTGTTATATAATATAGGCTTACGCATTGTACTGTAAGTTAACCGACGTTTGAGTCAGTCCACTAAATGACATGAAGAGAGAATAATATCCAACTCCAAGTTCTTAACATATTTGGCTCATTTTTCTTACCCTCATTTAAGCAGCTCTTTCACTAGAAGATAATCTTGGAGGTGATTTGTCTTGAAATGCAAAATAACGAACGTTTCCTGCAACCACCTCCCTGCTGCAACCAAGTTGAAAATCGTAGCGAGTTTTACGTCACATAATGTCACCTGATGCAGACCAGCCAATCACGTTACAGACGTGGTTGGGTTATTCGGAAATGTATCAATTTTATCCCGAACATGGATGAAAATATTGTTACGTTTATCCGGAAATGGATGAATTTTATCCCAAAACGGATGAGAATATTTTTATCAGGTATCCGGATCAAAAATTTCATCCGGCTCTTTTAAGAGTGTGACCAACGCCCCACTGGGTGGATCGTATTATTCTTACGCCAGAAATGAACCCAACATTACAAAGTCGTGTTTATGTCTCGTCTTCTGGAAGTTACTATAGCCCTTAAGTACATCACCAAACCCTTCTCATGTATTGCGTTGGCTGTTAAGCTACCCCTGACGATATGCTTAGCGAAGTTCCTTCTTATCCCCTTTTCGGAACTCTTCGAAGATTAACCTTAGAGCTTACCTAGATGTACGTAAATCTTTTCAGGGTATAAGCAGCTTTTTCAGGCACTTTGTATGCACCAGTACTCTATCTTTGTCTCATGGAGCTTCCTGAGTCATACTTACATGAACTTTTAAAGTTAACTTCGCTGGATCCAATCTTGACTTTGCATTTTTGATTCCTTGCCGAAGGCAGGCAAGGAATCTATGCAATGGTCATGTCGTGTGTGTGTGTGCGTATGTATGTGTGTATGTGGCACCTGCTTGTAAACACAATATCTCAAGAAGGGAAACCTCCATGGATCTCATACCTGAGATGTAGGTATCCCTAATTGATGTAAACACGATATCTCAAGGTGGATAAATATTTATGACGGATCTCATACTTACCATGTGGATTGCCCATATTAAATAGATGATCCCTTTTGTTTTTGTTGGAGGTCAAAGGTCATTTGGGGTCACCGGAGGTCAAATGGTAAAATCTTGGGAATTAGTTGTAAACACGGTATATTAATAAGGATAAAAGTGAGGGATCTCATACTTACCATGTTAATTGCTCATTTTGAGTAGATGATCCCTGTTGTTTTTGGTGGAGGTCAAAGTTCATTTGGGGTCAACGGAGGTCAAATGGTAAAATCTTGGGAATTAGTTGTAAACACGGTATATTAATAAGGATAAATGTGAGAGATCTCATACTAACCATGTTAATTGCTAATATCGCGTAGATGATCCCTGTTGTTTTTGGTGGAGGTCAAAGATCATTTGGGGTGACCGGAGGTTAAAAGGTAAAGCTTTGGAAATTGATAGTAAACACAATTTCTCAAGAATGATAAATGTGAGGGATCTCATACTAACCATGTAGATTACCCTTAATAGGTAGATGATCCCAATTTTTTTGATGGAGGTCAACGGTCATTTGGGGTCACCAGAGGTCAAAGGGTAAAATCTTGGGAATTGCTTGTAAACACGATATTTTAATAAGGATAAATGTGAGGGATCTCATACTTACCTTGTGAATTACCCACAATATAGGTTAAAGTCATTTGGGGTCACAAGAGGTCAAATGGTAAAACCTTGGGAATTGTTGTGAACGTGTTTTCTCCAGAATGATAAATGTAAGGGATCTCATACTTACCATGTGGATTGCCCATATTAAGGAAATGATCTTTGTCGTTCTTGGTGGAGGTCAAAAGTCATTTGAGGTCACCAGAGGTCAAAAGGTAAAACCCTGTGAATTGCTTTGTAAGCACCATATCTCAAGAAGGATAAGCATGAGGAATCTCATACTTACCACGTGGATTGCCCATATTAAGTACATTTATTATTCTTGAGATGTCGTGTTTACAAGGTTATAACCTTTTGACTCCTGGTGACCCCAAATGACCTTTGACCTATATTAAAACCATAGAAACAATGTGCGAAGGATCTCATACATATCTTGTAGATTGCCCATATTGGGTAAATGATCCTTGTTGTTTTTGATGGAGGTCAAAGTTCATTTGGGGTCACTGGAATCAAGAGGTAAAACCTTGGGAATTGTTGTAAACACAATATCTCAAGAAGGATAAATGTGAGGTATCTCATACTTACCATGTGGATTGCCCATATTTAGTAAATGATCCCTCTTGATTTTGGTGGAGGTAAAAGGTAATTTGAGGTCACCAGAGGTCAGAAGGGCAAAATCTTGTAAACACGATATCTCAAGAAGAATAACAGTAAGAGTCTCAAACGTAGCATGTGGATTACCCACATTGAGTAGGTGATCCTATTGTTCTTGGTGAAGGTCAAATGTCATTTGGGGTCACCAGAGTTAAACTTTGTTTGCACTGTATCTCAAGAAGGGTAACAGTGAGGGTTTCATACTTAGCATGTGGATTGTGCATATTGAGTAGATGATTCCTATTGTTTTTGGTGGAGGTCAAAGATCATTTGGGGCCACCAGAGGTCAAACGTCAAACCTTGTAGATATTATATCTCAAGTAGGATAACTGTGAGGGAACTCCTGCTTGAAATGTGGATTGTTTGTGTTGAGAAGATGATCCCTATGATTTGTTTTGTGGATGTCAAAGGTCATTTGGCATGACAAAAATTTAAAACCATGTAAACATGATATTTTAAAGAGGATAATTATGAGGGATCTTATACTTGGCCAGTGGATTGTTCATACTATTTCTGTTTCATATTTGGCATGTAGATGGCCATAAAGGATAGGTGATCCCTATTTTTAAGTGGAGGTGAAGGTCATTTTGGGTCACAAGATACCAAAAGGTCAAAACCTTATTAACATGATATTTCAAGTAGGATAACTGTGAGGGATCTCATGCTTGCCATGTGGGTGATCCATGTTTGTTACAATAAATCCACATGGCAAGGAATCACTAAGCCTTTTGGCTTTCTGGTTCTTAACATTTCCTACATTTATGGAGTTACAGAGAAGAGAACGGGTAGGATTCAGGCCCGTACGCGGGGGTTCAAGTGGTTCGTTAATAGGTTCGTTTTTGAAATCGAACCACGATTTGACATTGTCCCACCTTTGCGAGCTAGAGATGGTTCGAAAACCCAAGTCTTAAAAATCGAATACTTAAAAACGAAGATATTCAAAGCAAAGACCACCCACAACGCCCTGGGGTATTCGCCACTTTTCTCACTTCTGCTCACCAAGAAGAGGCACTATTAGGATAACGAACAGATTATGTCGGGGTGGTTTTCGGTTTGTATTATCTTGTCGGTGTGATATCAGAGACCAACACAGGTTTAAGAGCGATTGATACAATTTAAGTTTTGTGTGGTATACGAACTGTCATGAATTCTTGCTCATTTCCTCTGGCTAATCAGTCATGAAGAATGTCTTAACATTCCTATTTCCTACATGTATACTATTAGTTTTATTTTTTGTTATGGATTTCAACTTCAAATGATCCGATTAGTGTCATATGAACTGTAGATGGATAGCGCATAAATTGAGGCCATGCTATTTAAAGCATAGACATGTCGCAAGGACATTTGGTCAAATGTGCCGAATGTGGGATTGTGGTACGATGCAGGGCACTGGTCGCTGCCATCGAAAGTGTCCTTGTTATATACCATTTTGCTTTGCAAACTTGAAGTTTCTTCCCCTAATTTCACTCATCTCTTTTCCTCCAGTATAAAAGGTTCTTCGGAAAGTTGTTGTAGATAACAATTATCCCACCAACAATTTGATACAGATTACATCCACTTGCCCCTTCCATCAGTGGGATCATTGTTGGCGGGTAGTATGTAACAGCATATTTGGGGAGCGTGACCTGTCAACTAGTACGTAGCTGAAAATGTTTCGCCAGAATCTTTTTCAGGTTTTCGTGACCCTTCCATGGCCTGTGAGTAACGTACTAACGTTGTATCTAAGTTGTGAGATTTCATGTTTTAGAAGTGTACATTTACAAAATTATGAAGATGCCAGGATCACCAGTGCCTATAAGGTGCGGAATATTGTAAGGAATTTGGTTATAAGAGACCCGCAAAACCACGTTCCTGATGAGACGTCAAGTGAACGCAAGCTGATGCATTGATACCGAAATTGTTAGCATTATGTTTCTGATTTATCTTATAATTGATGTAGTGAGCTGTAGACGGGCGGGTGTGTTGCGGCAGAGAGGTGGAATTGGTACCTCCTTGATTCCAGGCACTATCAAACATTACAGACACTATCATTCATCCATGTCAGATTTGTCACGTTTTAGTCCAAACAAAAGGATGAGTCCGTCAGACTTCAATACTTTGCTTAGTAAATTTTTCGTTTTTGCAATTTAGTCTTGCTTCATATTCAAACCTATTTCTATCCCTAATGGTTGCAGCTATAGTTGAAAACCTTCCCCTTCGAACACTGAGAAACAGCTTGTCATGGTTTACAGTTTTACAGGATTGCAAAATATTTGTGATTGTAAACTGAAATAGACCAATCACTTTTTTCGAAAAGAAACCTTATCTCACCAGTTGTATTAATGTGTATTTGAAACCACCTTTTGATGCTTTTTTCTAGTGAAAGAGCTTTCTTCCCTCTTGTCAGCGACAACCATTTTTACAGTGTATTATATGAATGAAAGTACAATAGTATAAATTATTTAATGCATGTAATTATAAAGTCAGCAACAAGAATTAATGACGTTTGTATTATTCCTTTAACTTGTCTCTCTTTTCTTTTGATTTTTCTTCTTTTTTTTTACAGTCTTCATTTTTTATTTTTCGCTTTAAAGTTTTTTTTTATTTTGTTTTAGACTTGCCACAGTTTTCACTCTAATATATTGACATTTCTATTGTGTTAATATGTTCTATACCAGTGGCAGATTTAGACGGGGGCGCACCCGGCGCGCCCCCTCCCCTAAAATTTTCCAAGGTTTGTTTTTTTTACCTTCGTCGAACGGATCATTTCGCCAACTTGATTCTTCATCATGTTGTATTGTCTTATAATTGCTACAAAATAATAGCTGTTTAAAAGTATACAGTTTCAAGTTTTCCGATGGAATGGCAACAGGGTGACATCGAAGATCTCGACCGTATCTCGCAACTTATAGGGCATGGGAAGGGCCATTTCCTGCAATCTGGGAGGCTCATTTTGCAAAATTTCACTCTTACGCTACGCGCGAACCAATGATCGCTTACGGCTTACAGATACTGGGAAAGTCGAACTCCAAAGTGGTCATTTGTCAAATAGGCGTACAAGGCAGGGGCAGAGGGCAGACTGTCCCCAAATTTCCACAAGATCTTAATTTCTGGCATGGGTTTGCACAGCCATGTGAGTCTTAAAAAATCTCGCATGTTTAAATTCCACTCAAAATTCCTATCGTGCCCGAATTCTTCCAAAGATTTGCCAGAAAAATTAAAAAGCGTCAAAAAAACTTTTATTCCTCAGCCTCTTTTTATAGTCTTGCGCAACACTTTGCCCGAAAAATCCGAATATCCCAATTCTTTGAAATATTTGCCAGAAACATAAAAACCATCATAGTCAAAGTAAAAATTTCATGACGAAACGAAAAGAACACAAAAATTCGTGACACATCCGGGTCGCTTATGGAAAAACTATTTTCCTCAGTCTCACTTCATAGTCCCGTGCAAACTAAACTTTGCCCCAAATGGTAGAATATTCCCGCGAAAGTTGTAAAAAAGTTCTGGGATGTTTTCAATTGCTAGATTACACTTACAGACGGAAGGGTGTATAGGTGTATACAAAGCCCCAAAATTTGCCCAAAGAAATTAATCAAAGACCATTTTTGACGTGTCATATTTCTTTATGACAATACTACCAGTAGTCATCATAAGGCGAAGATTCGGTTTAGTCGGGACGTATTCGGGCAGCTATGTGTGGTCACGATTTTGCATATTTCAATGTGAGCCACCGTCACTTGTGCAAAACTTGCCACTTATAGGCTGCAGTGCTTTTAACCCCAAATCGGGCAACGATAAAAGTTTCTTTTTCTTCAATTTCACATATGAATTTAGTGTGAGAAAATCTTCCCATAAGTCCGCCTGAAAATTCTTCAAAGCCATCTTGGAACGTGACATACCGGCTTTTCTCAGAAGGTGTTAGTAGTAAACTCAGTAGCGTGCGCATTGGGGGGGGGGCGGGTGGGCCATGGGCCCCACCTCTATAAGTTGTCGGAGGAAAATCAACTGGTCGGGGGAAATCGGGAGCAGTCTGACCTACTCTGGCGGAGGAACAGGCGCACTCTCCCATGTGTGTTTTAATATGCTTCAAAATGTCAAAATGTCAGCTCTCTTTCTTAGGCAAAAGTTTCCAGACCCCTCCCCAGGACAGCAAAGAATCAAACCTTGCGCACCTCTGTTAAAACTTGTTTTACCTTCCAAAGGTTTACCACTAAATAAATTGCAGTTCTGAAAAAAAAACGGTAAATCATCTATTAATCTTTAGTTTGACGAGTATGATTTTTTTAATTAATCATCTAATTTATCATCTATTATAAGCCAAGGAGGAGGGGCGAAGGGGACAGTCCCACCTTATTTCTAGTATTCTATGTTTATTTTATACAATATTGCTAGTGTTTCCCCAAATTTATATGCGGTAAATAGGCCTGGGAAGTGCCATTTCCAGCTATCTGGGAGGCATTTTGAGCCAAAATTTCTTTGCGCTCCGCGCCAAACGAAGGTGGCGCGGAGCGCTTGAGAGTCTGTCTATGGGCTTCGTCTCCCCCTCTCCTCAAATTCCTGCGCACGCCACTGAGTAAACTCATCTATAGTCGGGAGTTCGGGCAGCAATATAGACAGTGGCATAAATTCAGTGGACCTTCAGTTCGGACAAGTGTCGTAAAAGATACGCAGTCATAAGCATGTTTTCAATTCCGTTGTATGGTTTTTTTGTCACGGAAAGGTACAAGACCATTTCATCCAATGGTAGTGGTACATGTTTTCACTGACCTAGCCAGCAGGGGGCAGAATGCCCGCACAGAAAATTTAGGGACGCGGTCGACGATGTTGAAAAAATGAAGGGGATCAAAAATAAAACGGCGAGAGGAGGGACGGATGGGATGTTGTTCGGGTGGAAGGGTGAGGGTTAGAGGCCTAGAGCTAGAGGGAGGGTAATTGGGAAATATTTCCTTCACAACTGTGATCTTTTTATGATATTGAAAACTATGACGAAACAGATTAACAGAACAATGTAGGCGTCCACATCATATTTCGTTTTTCGTAAAAATTATGAATAATATTATTGATTGATAGAATGAAAATCAAGACATTTTCAGCACATGGATCTAGTGTGAAAAGAAGAAAAATATAGCACGATTTTTTAAGCCCTTCGGGACAGCAAAAAAATTTCAAAAAGAAAGGGGACACTCCATGACGGCGGTCAAGAACGGGAACTATGAGTAGACTTTGCCCCAGCATTTTGTTTGGTAATTTTCTAATCATTTTGCAATTTTCTCATTTTTAATTGAAGGGAAAATTTTTTGGCAATCGAAAGCTCAAAATATCGACTGCTTAGACTCTACTTACAAGCCTGGGAAATGCCATTTCCTGCTATCTGAGGGGTCGCGATTTTTCAAAATTTTCTGTACGCTCCGCGCCAACCGATGGTGGCGCTCCGCTTAGATAGTCGTTCGGGCGGATGTTTGGCCGTCAGCGCCCCCCCCCCCCTCCAACGAAAAATCCTAGATCCGCCCCTGTATACTAGTTATAAAACATGCAAGTTAGATGTCAAAATAAGAGATAGGTGACAGTTTAAAGGGAAAAAATGCATTATGATTTGCTAATAAGCGACTACGCTTTGTATTACTAGTACGATGTCCAGCCCAGCTTTTTACCGCTTTTGTAGATTTCCGTTTTAAGCACATTCCACACTTTCCCCTAACCGTCATATTTGGATAAAACTGCCCCCCCCCCCCCCGTTCTAATTCACACTAATTTGTTCTTTCAATTTTTTCAATATTTTTGCCTACCGTTTCTTGTGTCATTTTATTTACACAATAATTCATAAGGAGGTGGGACTGTTGGGGTGCATATGTTGTCAGTCCCCAAGTACTAATATGGGTATGTGAAAAGTAGGCATATACCGCACGCCTATAATAATATAACATTAAACTGCAGTAACAGACTTGGATTACAGAGAGAAATTGCCGCAATCTAGAGATTGGGATGCTGGCAGTTTTAGCCATAAAGGCAGTCTAGGATGATCAAGTGCGCCAGGCTGACGTGGGGCGCGGTAATGTGCGGACTACTCAGCCCTCCAAGATTTGGCAAATATATAAAATTGCGAGAACTTCCTTTGATGCTTTAGAGATTAGCCATCGTGGTCCCCTCGAAAATGTCGGGCTCTGCATCAGGGAGGTGTGAGGATACGGCTTAGCTCATTGACCTGTAGTGACAAATTTGTGTTATTCCTTGGGGCGAGTACACGCCTGACAGTTTTCTATCGATACTTTATGATCTAAAAAAAATAGTTTAAGAAAAAAATACTTCTGCAGAAGATAGGATGAAATCCTTTTAGAGATGAATGTTTCAATTACTTCTCTCACAAATCTTTCACATTAAGTTTCATGCCAGCTTCCAAATGTAAAGTTCGCCCCGGAACTCACCAGA
This sequence comes from Holothuria leucospilota, assembly GCA_029531755.1. Classification (NCBI taxonomy): domain Eukaryota; kingdom Metazoa; phylum Echinodermata; class Holothuroidea; order Aspidochirotida; family Holothuriidae; genus Holothuria; species Holothuria leucospilota. Next base: position 5,777 of record JAIZAY010000630.1, on the reverse strand, counting down.
TGCTCTTGTAAATACCTTTACACAGCCAATATCACATATCATTAAGAGTAACTGGAACCTATTTCCTGATTTCCTAATCTGTAAAATTAATTTAAGTACCTGTGCAAATGGCAGAGAAGGACTTTCACATTCCAAACGCGTTTTTAGATACCCGGCTGAATGGTTCAGCTTAGTGGACACACCGACAGGAGTGTAATAATTCAACACTAAAGTAGGCCTATATCTCTACATATTTTCACACATTTCTTATAGCAATTCTTTTGTTTTCTGTTATCATAAACAAACAATTGTAAACCTTAAGTCCATTTTTTTTTAATCTTAAACAATTATTACGTGATAAAACGATTTGGTTTTTCAAAAAACAGGCGTTTTTAAGGGACAATATTAACATAAATGTAACAGGTGCTTGTAGAAGAAGATTCGAAAACCTTCCAAAGTCCTGCTACTATACACCACATAACGTAACACACTGAGATATCACCACACGCCACACGCATAGACGGGATTACTATTTTCCAGAGCTTAAAAAATAAAACGAAAAAGAAATCATGTAAGGAGGAGAGACCAGAGAAATTACAAGACAGTTTTCAATAGCCTATATGATTAAATTTTGCAATGTTAATTGAAGGGAAACAATAACCAAATACCATAAAAAGGCTAGGAAGATTTTTCTCGGCGGGATTCACGTGCACCCCCAGAGTAAACCGACTAATGCAATTAAAAGTTTTGTCTGACACCGTAAAATTTCTTTTTGGGCGTCCCCTACAAGCTACACTATCTTGAATTGAACCTCTGAAACTGAATAAGGGTCACTGAAACTACTAAGGTGTGTAACCAATGCACCATGGCCCTTGCACACAATATCCCAAACCCTACCCATGTGTAGGGAATCGAAAAATGTTCCGACGTGCTTCGTATGAGCTCTTTACCTATTCTCAAATCCTCGCTACCGTGGCACCTCTCCCTGTTCACTTTCCTTACCAACTACCACCATCCTTAGCAAATTGACTGACGGTTACTCTCCTAAATTTGCGATCATCATGAGGAACCTTTTCCGTTGGCATTTCAAATAACACCTTGGGGAAGCAGCATTATCTAAATAAATACTCCAGAACGACCGCAAAAGCAGTAAAAGTATATAAAAATTACTCGGGAGGACCCTTAGGACTTTGAGCCTTGGGCGATCTCTTAAAGGATTCGCCGGCCACAACTTCCCAATACACAGCGTTCAATGAAAATTAATTCCCTGGCACTTTAACTGCCAATGCCTTTGGCCCTGTCCAAGAAAGAAACTTACCATAAAGCATTTCATTGATTTTAAAGTATCATATGCTCTATAACCTTCAAAATCGACACTATCTTATTTACACACTAATAAAAAAGTTGAGGGGGACTTGTCCGAGATCATGGACAAAAATGAAACATGAAAGAACCATAGAGCAGGAGGTTTCTTTATGCTACTGTGTGGTAAAACAGGCACCTGAGGAAAGTACGAAAATCTGTATGTAATGAACAATACTGCATCATTTTAATGCTTTCAATTTCGTAAATACCCCAGAATTTCCGGGGCTTCGCCCCTGAACTCCCACTGGAGCTCTGCCCCTAGACCCACTAGGGCCCTGAGGCGGGATCTGGACCCCACGATATTAGGGGGAGCGCTTTGCCCTCCCGCGGCGCCTTCGGTTCCGTTTGACCGTCTTACCGGGTTTGCCCCCCCCCCCTTTCAGATATCACATCCCGTCCCTGGCCACACGAATGACTAATTACCATCCAAGTATGGGGGAAAATACCTTGATCAATTAAATAGAAACCAATGTGTAATACAATAGCAAAAGTGCTGCTTCACATTTTTCAACATCGAGTTGCTGTTCTATGGCAGTTTATTTCAGGGGTGTAGCCAGGTTTTTGGTGTGAGGGAGCAAAGTCGACTCATCGTCCCCATTCTTGACCGCGTTCCTGGGGGGGGGGGAGAAAATTTTTTGCTGTCTCGAAGGGCTTAGATACAAAATGGTGCTTCTTTTTATACTAGATCCCAGTGTTCTCCACATGGGTTTTTAGAGGGGCGCAGGGGTGGCGCCAGGATTTGCCGAAGGGGACCAGACTCCCCGACGGGGAGGCCAGCGCCCCTAGTCCCCGACAGCACCGATGCCGCCGAGGTTTATGAGGGAGGAATTGAAGAAAACCTGTGTACTATAGCATGCCATCGCGGGGTATATATTACATAAAATTTGTGTATACTATAGAGGTGCGTAGATTTACCGTTTTTATCCGGAATCTAAACTGTGAAATTGCAAAGCGCGAGAAGCGGGCGAAAATTTTTTGGATAAGACACACTAAAGAGAATCTGTACTTATTTGTAACTTATATTAGGTCAATTGTTCGGGCTGGCGGGCCCTATCAGAAATAACTCAAACTTTACTTCCCTCCCCGGGTCACTAGCCCGGTCACTATGCCTCACGACAGACATAAGAGAACAATAACTACGTTTACGGAAATGAGATGACACTGGACTATAACTAGGTTTACGAAAATGAGATGACATTGGACTATATGTAGCTATAAGTAACGGAACTGAGGAAGAGTGGGCAGAGCGTACCGAAAATTGTAGTTTTTATCTCCGAAATGATCCTTTTGAAATCCAAAATAAGTAAACCGACCATGGGTGACAGAATTTTCCCAAACAGGGGTCGGGCCATGCCAGCGACCCCAAGTTCCGACAACCCACTACGTCGAGGGGGTGCATGGTGAGAAGGGGATTTGAAGGAGCCTAACTATCCATGCTATTGCAGGGCATATTTGCATAATCTCATTTAATACTTCAAGAGCCAAGTTGCGCGCTGATATCGTTCTTTTGAATCTGAATCATGAAACTGCAAAGCGCGCGAAGCACGCGAAAATTTTTGGTAGACTTCCACAAAAAACATGTGCAATCATTAAGATCAAAAAGAAACAAAGAACGGGGATAACATACATTGTATTTAAACCACCTGGACTCGCTCACCAAATGACCATACAGCATGACACACATTAGAGAATAACAACTAGGCATTGCGATATGAGATGAAATTTAAGACCTCTACTTAAATAAGCTGTGTACTCTGCCTACATGTTACTTGGTGCCCCCTGTGGACTGGGGGTTGTAGAATATGCCCACGGTATTTCCCGCCTTTTGTATGAGGCGACTAAAGGGAAGGACTTGCACCGTGTTTGGACTGTATTTATAACCGAACTTGAACTTGAATCGTATTTGAAACCGTATTTAAATTTTACCTTTTATCTAGTTGACACTATATAACACATTCGTGTTGGTGTGTCGTTAAATCTTATCTAACTACATGTTACTTGGTCAGTTGGTAAGGTGGACATGGCTTGTGCCATCTAGCTAAGTGGAACGGAAATATTGAAGTAAATGGAGTGACCCTACAGCACGCGTAGCGGGTTGAAAATTTTGGGTTCTTATTAAAGAAGTCCTCTTGAGAGCAAAAAACAGGTAAATCGTCGGGGCGACTGTCGCCTTCGAGGACTGCATGCTTTATCGTATCGACTAAGACTCCCCGACGAAACTGTAAAAATTCCCCAACGGGGGCCATGGTCCCCTGCCCCCTGCTCCCACCTGGCGCCACCCCTGGAGGGGCGGCCTGCCCTCCGAGTGAAAACGACATTGACAACCAATACTTTTTCGGGATTTATTTATTTTGTTTCAAAATCAGGATAAGAGTTCGAAAAAAGGGGCTAGGGTTCAGTCCCCAAGGCATAATCTGTTTAAAAAAGGAGAAAAAATCCGGAAGATGTTTCCAGACGAGATGACATCATTAATATTCAAGGTTGTGATTGACTTTTCGGTGGCCTATTGCCAATGCGTCCTGTATAAAATAAATATGCAGTCCGTTCTGCTGCGGATTCCACCGTCATTACTCATCCCGGAGACCTAGATCCCTTTCCCCTCCCATACCGCCCCACCAACTTCCCATCCCGCCCTCCTCTCACCTTATTTTTTTTTCTTTTCTTTTTTTCAATTTTTCAACATCGCCCATTGCTTCCCCAAAATTTCTGTGGGGGCAGAGTGTCCCCTGCCCCCTGGCAGTACGCCACTGATTTATTTAGAATGAACACCTCCATTCAATTCAAATATGAGACCATGAAACCATTGTTTGGCTAAATCTTTAACATTGATTTGGTGCAACATAACTTAGCAAATATCCCACCTGCCTTCCCATCAAGTCTTGAGTGACTGGCATTTACATAGTTGTAACACTCATGTCGGATTTACACTTTTGTATCATACACGTACGACTCTTGTGACAAAAGAGTGTGTGGTATATCATATACATGTAACACACTGAATACTATTTCCTTACAGGGGTGTTGGCCTGTTGGTTTCAACTCTGCATTACATTTTAAATTGAATATGAAATAAAATCATTAAAACGTTGAAATAGCTCAAATTTCCAGTCAGAACCGCCAGTTATTGACTAGTTTTACAAGACAGTGATATACACCTACAAAGTGAATTAATTTAACATTAGTTACAGGTACAAATATGTGATTTAAAAGGAGGCTATCCACAAGACCTGCTTTATGCTACCCACGGTATGTTTAAAACGTAACAACAAGGATAGCCTGGGTTGTAATATTAGTATGCTTTTAGGGCTTTGTTTCCAAACTAGCTATTAAAAGGTCTTTTTAATACAACATGGGAAAATAACAGACAACTGACTGCCTGAGAGAGGATTAACAAAATAAAAACAGTCACTGTGCAACACTCCTCACCATTTTTTTTTTGGGGGGGGGGGTAACGGAGGGCATTGGTATATAATCAATCCAAGAATATTGTGATACTTTGAAGACATTTGTCTCGAGAACTCTGAAAGATCCATCTTGATGTAACACCACTGAGTAAACCAGATGTTTTGGTAACATGTCCACTTTTCCCTTAACCTTGTAAAGAGTTGGAAACCTGGACATGAAATGTTCCAATGGCTAGTCATAGACCAACTCCGTCAGTATCCCAAAGCAAAAGCCTCTGCAAAAGTTTAAGAGACGCTGGGTATAATATGTAATGTGCAAAGTCATAGCCAGGGAGGCCTTTAGAAAAAAATTCGCCCCCTAGAAAAGAAGAAAATATCATGGCCTTGCTGCAATTTTAGTAATCTCGTTTCCCCCTCCCCTCTCCTGCGAACAAAAATGCTTCTCCCCACCTAGAAGCTATTTCGTTCCTCAATAACTTGTCTGGCTGCTGGCCTGTTAACGTGCTATTAACTGATTGATTAGACATAACGACATAGGCTTAAGTACAGAGGGGACAAAAATAATCCCTTGTGGAAATTTAAGTTTAATGGAACGGTATTTTTGTTTTGAAAAAGAGTCGTCCAAATGGCTTTGGAGGATTATATGAGATGTACCAGAAGTTTTCAAGGATAGAGGTGGAATCGAAAACTGTTCCCTGGCCGTCTTTTAAAGATACATTCATCTACTTCTAAATTTCCCAACTGAATCGTTACGATTTTCCAGTGATCAGTTGTTACAGATTAGTCATTCATTAGTTCATTGTACAAAGGGTAATATCGTTTAGTCATTCAGAGAAACAATTTGATCGCTCAGAGAGCTAATATTCCCAAATACCCTTTAAGAGGCGTTAAAATGCAATTACATATCAGAGAGCATGCAGCAGAACGGAATGAAAAGCATAACTTGATGAACACAAACTAGGGAAAAATGAGAAGACGAAATAAAATTTCCAAGCACACTATAAAACACATTATCATTCTTAAATAGGT
>JAIZAY010000057.1:7500-188643 GCA_029531755.1 Holothuria leucospilota | reverse complement strand
CACGGAATAATTCATTTTTGCATGTTGTGAATAAACTTGATGGCCAGATGTGATAATTCTTGCGAGTTTTTATTTTAACATATTTGCACTCATAACAATAATAATTTTGTAACTGAAACAATATTAATTAATCAACCAAGCTAAAAGGACTTGGCATTTTTAAATCAGCAACATTCGCGGTTTTAGTATCCTAGTTGGTTTTGTTTACATTGTTAGAGTTAGGGCTCTAGCTGGAGAAGGCCTCAAACCATGGCAAAGTTGACCAGTGACCTTCTAAATCCTTCCTAAGCTGTGTCGCTGACGGAGGATGGTTGGCAATTCAACCGATTAATTATCACTTTTACAAATAAAGAAAATCTTGTGCTTCTACAATTGTTACCTCTTTTGCTGTTTTTCTGTCTTATATTACTGATTGAATATTGTAAGACGACAGTTTAAAACGTGCTTCCCCATATCTGACTTGTCTGCAAACCGTTACAGCTGCTTTCGTAAGAAAATATAAATTGTTGAATATGTAAACTTTTAAATCACACTTGTCCATAGGGATATTTCCCCTTTCTTCTGTCCTTTTCTTAACGACAAACTAAGATTAATGTCCGGTGACTTGATCCAAAGTCAAATTTTAATGAAGGCAAAGATAACATAACTCCAACTAGTCAGAAAACCGCCCTGTTTGAATCAACCTTTTGTGGCACGTTTACTGCAAACACCTGTACATATTGAATGCAATCATTTCAATTGGATGCCAGAAGGAAAATGTATACATGTCTGTCTATCACAAGCGACTATTCGAATACCATCACATCAGCTCAACAAGGAATAAGCAAGCAGAGACGGATATTGATACGATAAAAAGTGATATTACTTACAGATACCAAAGTCCTGACGGGAAAGCATTGGGTTGTATCTGTGAAATATTGTTGTGGTTCAAGGATCTGAAAGACCAAATGAAAGAGACCATGATAAAGATTTATTGCAAGTTGGGTGTCTACAACGAAGAGCAATACAACATGTTCCAAAGGGTAAATTGTTGTAGATGGATTTCATCGAAATGTTAATTCTTTTGGAGTCAATTCATTGGGTGGAGAAAATCCTAAGATAAGGGATCAATGGACTTATCGTCACTGAACCTTTAAGAGATATCTAGGCTACCTCATCTGTACCTACTTCATCCTAACCAAAGAACTACAGGGAAAAATATTTGGTGTCTAAAGCCGATTGCACACGGATGTCAAAAAACACGAACCAAGTTTGTTTCGCACTTGTTTTGTGCTTTCATTGGTGTACCCGCACACGGTGATAGTTAACGCATACACGAAAACAAAAAGAAAGCCCGAAACAAATTTCGGCTGTACAGAAACAAAATTTTTGGCTGTTCTAGCCGTTCTTCGTCGTATCGACGGAACTCATGATAGGTTGCTTGCAAGAGCCAAAAAGCCCCCAGGGCAGGGGTGATGCTAAAAAGGGGCAGGACGGGACCATACCTTCCGTCGGCGGGGGTCCCCTCCCCGTTGGGAAATTTTTCCACTTTTAAGGCCTACGTCGGAACGATAAAGCATTTAGTCCCTGACGGTGACGATTGGTCCCGACTGTCAAGCTGCTTTTGCTCTCAGCTGCTCAGTAAAAGCCAGTTTCTTCAATGTAAACCCCAAATTTTCAGTTTCTTTCGCTGTTCCCTTCCATGTAGCTTAATAGTGCAAGTCTTTATATGGACGTTCTTGGTTACCTGTGGTGGGTTTATGGCATCATCTTCTGTAACCCCACCCCCCCCCCCCTGCAATGTCCTGTAGCGGTCTAACGTGCCTGCAATTGTCGGATTGGAATACATTCCGATGACACTTGATATAGGGGGAGAAAATTGGTTTAGTGAAATTTAAAGTAAAATAAAAGAAAGCTAATTAATGTGAGGTTGTGATGAATGCTTACAATAAGTACCCCTCTAACATATCAGAACTTGATTTAAGCCTCAAAGCTCCATCTCCATTGCGATTGAGGATTAGTGAAACATGTTCCCTGACGTCGAGGGGCAAGTGACTGTGTTGATTTATGTCACTGATGGCTTGGACTGGTTACTTTTTAAATCGCTATTTCCGGCGAGTCACGTAAAAGCAACAAACTCTTTTTTCAAGACATTCCCTTTTGCCTGCTATGACATCTAAGTTATGTCATCGATGCAAGCATATGTTTGAAAAAAAATATCTTGCCATCTTGTTCTGTTGTGGTCAGTGTTGTAAAACCTAGGAAGTGTTATTGTACCTCCGCGGTACGTCACTGTAGACTTGCTTTAAGTTTATTTTATATAAGGTGTCTTGCAAACAAAGTAATATCATTCTCTTGTAAAAGCTGGTATATTTTTGATATCCTCAAATTGAAAATCAAACTTTGATCTTCAATCAACTTTACATTTGAAAGGAATCACAACGACAGAAATGTACTCTTGATTTCTCACGTAATAGAATGAAGACTGCCGTTAAGGTGCAGTTTGTATCAATGTCACTACTTTTAAACAAAAATCATTGCAAACCCTATACGGCGGATTTCGTCAATGTGAGGTCCTAGTCCCAGGTTCTTACACGGAGGTATCGGTTCGGGCCCAGGAGGGTGGCCCCATGAAGCCCTGCGATGTGATGGATTTTAATGATTCTAATTGGCTACAATACAGTCTCAGTCCATTTGAAAGACTGTTGCAAGAGAAGTGTCGCACAATCTAGAAGACTTGCATTTATGTATAATGGATGGGGAGGGGGGGCAGTCCAGCACCTTAGTGTTACGAATGAGACCCCAAGATTCTTTAGCATATAAAAACATTTTGTAGGGAACACCTTTGCCTTCCATACTACATAAAAGTTTTCATTAGCACGCAAAATAAATATAATACTCCATTACGGCCTTAAAGGTTGAACTATAAGTAAACTAAACTACATTGTAGACATTTGAATTCTGACATGTCCACAAAAATTTACGATAGGCAGATCTTGATGATGTACAGTGTAGGATTATTTTGCTTTGCGACTGGCAATATACAAGACCAACATCTGAATTAACATATAAAAAGATCGACGATTTTTTTTTATTTTTTTAACGACTGGGTGTGTACCGTGACTTAGGAGGAGAATTCCACATGCTAGCAGAATATCCGCTAACTTCGGGAAAAATATATCTTCGAGCAGAATATCCTGCTAACTACTTCCATGGTCCCTCCTCTCGTCCATGGTATGCCGTTCATCTTTAAGAAGGTTTGTAATTGGTGTTTATTGAGTTTGATAACAAAGCGCAATCGTTAACTGACAGACTTGGGTATTATTAATAAGATGAGTGTTTAGAGTCAGGGGGAAACTTTAAGAAGGGAGTAGACAATATCATGAAAGAGCAGCTAGAAGGGCTGTCAGGGCAGACGGAGCAGGGTTCTTCGATCTTTATATAGATTGCGTAGTCAGTATATCCCTGACGCAAACGACGCGCTTTTCTGGTCTTTCGCTTACCCTCGACGTCAGGGAGCAAAATTCGACGAAACTCAGTGACGCTCGTACCAAAAAAAAAGAAAAAAAAAAAAAACGTAGACGGCCGATCAGGGATAAGAACATTCATTTTTTTTTTATGAATATCCGGGAATTTAAAGCCAGTAATAATTGTGAATGCATACAGCTTCTCCCAAACCAAAACATCGTAATAGTTTCTTTGAAGCCTCTCCTTATCGAGATGCCAAGTAATTAAATTTGCCTAATGCCTTAATGGAAGCTTAAAAGCAGTATACATTATCGTGGATAAATACTGAAAGTATGCCAGATAGGTTTCCTACGGCCGAAGCTTGACGTCACCGTCCTTTACTGTACACGTACTTTGTGCAAAGTCAATGTTATTGGTTGAACTATACAAGTGGCCAATAGCCATAGTGCAAATATGCTTGTTAAGCCTCGAAGCTCCACCTTTTACTGCGATGAGAATTAGTGTAATATGTTTTCTGACGTCGAGTGGTAAGTAAAAAGGCCAAGAGTAAATGCGTCCCCTCGAGTCAGTGTGACCATGACTAAAGAGTCTGGGGCTGTAGAAGGTGGTTGTGTTGATTTATGTCAGCTGATGGCTTGGACTCCTTACTTTTCAACTGGCTATACCTCTGTCACGGTCCCACAAATTCAACATATTCTGTGTTGAAGACTTTGATTTTTGCTTGCTATGACAGGGCATCTTTTAAGTTCTGTACAAATTATTTTCTCGATGCAAGCATAATGTTTAATAAATATCTTGCCATGTTTTCTATTTTGGGCAGTCTTGTATAACCAAGGAAGTGTTATTGTACCTGCGTGGTACGTCACTTTAGACTGGCGTTAAGTCCGTTTCAAATTCAAGCTGGGTATCTTGTAAGAGGAAGAGTGTACCTTTGCCAGGATGAGAAATCCACACGAGAACGCGTCCATGGCGCGGGTCTGGAGACCTCTCCTGGAAAATTTGGGGGAAAGAGAACTTCATATGCAATTTCCCCAGTTTTTTGGGACCCGAAATCATAATTATAGGACAGTGAACTTTCATCATTTCAGAATTTTTTTTTGTCAAGTAGGCAAACTTTCATTACGGTTTGGAAGTCTTGTCCCCCCCCCCCCCCCCACAGGCTAAGGCCCTGCAAGCGAGTTGTCTCTCGGAATTAATGCTAGTAAAAATTTTTTTGTCACGTATTACTCAGTGCCCTGTAAGATATTCTTTTTTTCAAACCAGAATGAAAATCCTTCATCAATTTCTTTCAAAAGTTTAATATGACAGTATCGAATGTACACGGTGGAACGAAAAATTAAATATTTATATAGGCCTAAGTCATGAATCGTGGGAGAATATAAATTTGAGGCTTTTTATTACAAAAAAGGATACAAAATTGCAATCTCTCAAGTACAAGATCACGAATGGTATTCTTAGTTGTAAAGATAATCGTAAGAACAATTGACCTTTTTCTCCAGTACTAACTTTTACCCAGGCTATTTCCTTAAACTTTTGGGATGACTTAGGCAAAGTGTTTTCTTTATATGAGTAAATATATGTTTGTTGAGCCAAGAAGCGAAACATTTATTTCCTTCGTAAGAAAATGTTATTGCATTCAGAAATATGAAACTTCAGTTACTAATCGTTTAAATTCTTTAAACGGAGAATGGTATAAAGTGGACTATTTGTTTGCGTAACACGTACGTTTTTCTTTTCTTTTTGTAATATATAAACTTGTGAGAACAAAATGTAGGCCTACTAGTAAAAAACTAGAGTCGAATACGCAAAAATGTTTAAATGATTTTGCAATTGTTTAAATGTAAATGTTGATATAAAGCTTCGAATCTGACAGTAACGAACGTCTTATCAATACATGTCTGAATAATGACCTTTGTCTCAAGGTTTATTGGATAAGAAAGGAACAGCTCATCCCCAAAATATTTAGACAACAGATTCTGAAAATAGGGATAAAGAGACCTGTCAATCAATAGTTACTACGTGAAACAAATCAGGTCGCTTTCGAGTACATTTTTTCCGCCAGAATGGGTTGTTCCTGACACCTCCCTGTTTGATCCACAGCTCAACTCACAGACTTACGATGTTGAGATGAAGCAGGCAGGTGTTAACACCTCCCTGCAAGGAGTAAAATATCACTATTGAGGCAATGTTTTAACTCTCACAAATTTAGTAATGTTTACAATCCTCGACAACTTTAGAATATAAAATTGCAAAGCAGAACGTCTCCTCAGACTCCTGTTAATAAAAAGGGGGGATGTTTATTTGAGGTGTTAAAATGCGCTTCTAAATGAACTTTCAAATTAAAAAAAGTTATTTTAATTCAAACGTAGCGCTAGCATCTATAAATATATTTTCTTTTATGAGTAACTAGGATAGTGGAGGAAGGGATGGCTATTTGACAAAGGTTCTTCAGGAAACGGTTCACCTATCGGTAATTGACTTTTCAATTAAGACAGAAAATCTTCCGTGATATGTGGAGCTCTGCAACAATTCAATATGTATAATTTTCGAAAACATTTTACGACAATAAAGTTGCACCCGTTCAGAAATATGTGCGACTGACCAACTTAAAAGCGGAAACTTGAGGAAGGCACGGAGGACGACCACAAAGTCGGGGAGGGGGACTTCCATGCACTGATGACTCAATGCGGGGAGGTAAAAATCTTGATGACGTAGAATTGTATTGTATCAAAGTGTTCTATGTAGCCTTGACTCTCTGATGCCATGTCAGCTGAAAACCACTAGATAACTTAGCTTTTGCTGAATAATTTCTGACGCCATCAATGAAATTTCGTCCTTATTGAGTAACAGGGCACATCAGATGCAGAACTGTTGTAAAACTTTGTGTTAGGTTTTCGACTTCCTGCGCATAGGCGTACGGGAATTTTCCAATTTGGGCCTGGGCAGAATTTTTTGCGCAACTCTCAAACTGTTGCCCGAATTTTTTTGCAGTTCAGGTGCATAAAATAGACCACCAAACCGCTACATGAGCACGAAGCGCGCGAAACGTTTTGCACATTTTTCGGGCATTCGATCAAAAATTCGGGAACTCAGTATAAAATTCCTTCAATCTTTTCACTTTTACTTTATCTTTGCCCGAATTTCACCTATTCTGTGCCCGAATTTTTGCCGTTTCCTGTCCGAATTTTCGTCTTCAGAATTTTTTGGGGGGCAGTCTGCTCCCTGCCCCCGCCTCGTACGCCTAGGTACCTGCACCAAACATAGTGTTGAATTAGAGGCACAAAACCGAGACCAACTATGTGTACTCAATACAAAAAGTGGGGGAAGAGTAACCATCCATTCGGCTATAGAATCATTACAGGTATAATAAGAAATGAAATTATAGGAGTTACATTCTAAAATGGATAACTTCTGAAAGATAAAATGGAATAAAACATTAACACTTCTTGATTTTATGGTGCCCTTGGTTCATTATTACTTCCTGCATGATTGTGTAGGGCATGTCAAGTAAAATTATTGCAAAAAACCCATTCCGTCATCCACCTCCCCCCCCCCCCCCCTCCCTTAAGCTCACTGCATCATTAAATCGATCCGTCATTAGTCTGAGTTCAGCTAAACAAAATCTAAAGCGGTCAAATTGAGATTTTTGTCGTTTGTTCAGTGCAGTGCTGTAGTACCCGTACTCGTATACCAGTACTCAAGTGTAAGTTTCTGTACCAGTACATGTACCCGGTATTCGTGGCCTCGTACTCTACTCACGCCATGATACCCGTGCCCGTACTCATGGTCATGTACTCAGACCTGTATTCGTACACTGTCCAATTAATATATGCTCAAACTTAAAAGGCATGTTAAAGTTTTACTGTTTCACTGTGCAGTGTAGCTTATAGCTGAACTTTCACTTTTACGTCACGACTTGTCACGTGATAGCACTAATTAGCAAATGACTGCGACATTTACTCCACATGGTATGTGGGCATACTTGAATGGAGTGGCTATGAAGGCACTCTACATTAAATGCCGAATTTTCCTTATGTTATCGAATTTGTTGGCAACTTTTCCATGGGAGTGTAGCCTTTTAGTATAGAATACCAAAAGATCCAAAGAAAAAATCAGTCCCTTTTGTCAATTCACTCACAACTCAAGTGTGCCATAAGACATACATTTTACTTTGTACATTGCACATTCACTTTCAGTACCCCTTTGCATGACATTTGTCGGTATACATGAATCGTGTTGAGGACCTTCTCAAGCTATCTACATACTTGAATAGAGTGGCTATGTAGCCATTAGTGCTGTAGTACGATTTTAAGGACTCGGACTCGTGACTCGGACTCGGATGGCAAGGACTCGGACTCGGACTCGGACTCGGAATCGGAATCGGACTCGGAATCGGACTCGGAATCGGACTCGGAATCGGACTCGGAATCGGACTCGGAATCGGACTCGGACTCGGAATCGGAATCGGGCTCGTACAGTCCTACTCGTGACTCGGCTCTAAATTTCCCAAGACCGGGCTCGAGACCGGCAGAATTTGAAAATCACTTTTATGCAATTAATCCATCTTTACATAGCTTTACCTTGTCCTCTGCAATTTCTATACAACACACGGTATTTTCGTCCTTGCATTAAGGGCTGTATAGGGTAGATGTTATTATAAAAAGTCCTACGATAAAAACGTACATGGGGGTCCTTAATAATTTCCGCTGGTGGCCCACATGTTTAATTGGGAAGATCTCACGGGCCACAGTCAGGCGCGTATCCTTGACGTTGGGCCTTATTTGAAATGATTAGTTTTACCTGAATGTGTAGTGTCTAGGGGTCCGTCGAAAGGTTTCTGCTTCAGAGCAGCACCGAATGGAATAAAAAGGGCGTAGCCCGGGGAGCTCTAAGATTCTGCACAATTGTGAACATAAACTTGAACATTAACCTACGCTATCTGTAAATGACATTGAATGCGCATTGATGATCAAAAGTATAACAATCTTACCATTAGGCCCAATCCAGGCCTGACAGACTGGTTAACAAATAAAATAATTTTAGATTAAGTGGCGCGTATCGTTTTTAAAGGTGTGTGGCTGCCGGAGAAGGTGGTTTGGCGTGACTTTATCTGATAGAAGCCTCACTAACTGTTAGCTTGTATAGCGTAACAAGAATATTTTTTGCCCCAAAAAATCCTTCTAGATTGCCCCTGGGTGGCAAGTTACCAGGCTGCAAAAGTTGTACCTCGATGCCGTACTTATTTTTTTCCCTGAAATATCATTGTTTAGAAATGCACAGTTTAAACAAGAAAAGGCAAATAAGAGGGCAGAAAATTACATTTGGTCTATATATGTTTCTATCGAATGGCATCAAATGGTTTGACCCTTTCGGCGCACCCCCTTCGCCAAACGGGTTTCAAGTAATATGCCGTCTCCAAGTATTTTGCCTTCTCAAGTATTTCATCTTCTTCAGGTACATCGATGAATTTATTCATTCAATTTTGTTTTTTGCCTTAAGTCTCAGATTTCTACGGCAACGCCAAAATACCGAATGACCTACGTGCAGGGCAAGTCCCGACAGGGACGGGAGGGGAAATCAGAAGGAAAATTGCACAGTGTACTGTGTGTCGGTAGCAGTACCCTTGAAAGAAAGGGGCTTTTCCTCGGGCCCGGAGCTAGGAATTCTCCGGGGGACGAAGGGTGACCGCACAAGCACTATTTTGCACTCGAGGGATTCTGAGTTTCGTGTTAGGGCTCCTGACACGCGTTCGGCGGTTGGAATTGAAGGGCGAAACCAATTAAATATTTCAATATAATTTAACTAGAACGCAGAAAATCGGCTCTGTAGTTGCTCTGTTAAAGAAATTTTGTTTCTGTTGAGATTTCATGAGATGCAATGTTAAGTGCTAAGTAAAAAAAAAAAATGAATTTCGGAAAGATCATCTTTAGTTGATATTAGTCCGATTTAAGTGGTAACCTTCTCGTGCATTTGGGAAAACGGGAATCTGTAAATTACACACTCATTTCCGTAAGTTCAGCATGCCACACACTTTGACAGTCGGGGCATTTTGGTGTCCATTAATTGATTACAATGCATGTATCATACGGGCTTAAAATCGGCAGGAGACACTGAAGGAGGAGCTGATAATTCTTTCCGCCGAAAGGGAAGAGGGTGCGCTACACATCGATCTTGTAACACCTCATCGAGTTTGTCACCAAATACAAACTAAGCACAAAGGCGCATTTTCGTGCTTTCTTGACAGCTAATCGTCGGAAAGATCACATTTAATGGCTAGCCAATCCAGAATATTTCTATTATGACGGTTTTACAACACAAAACCGACCTTAGTCCTGGTTAGGGCCATAAATGGGGAGGAGGTCAGAAAATTTGGCATTCCAGGGACCGCGGAGACGGGGGGTGTGAGGCTACTTGTCTACCCCGCACTTTTCTTGAACATATTGGGCAGCTTCGATGATTAGCTCCTCCCCCACTTCAAAATTGGTTCCGCGTCCCGGCGTCTCACAACCTTCGATTGCATCATGTCGGATACTAATCTAAAAGACAAATTTGTAGCCACAGTCATGTGTGTCTATCTAGGGCGTGACATGCGAATAACTGCAGCTATAAAGGTTAGTATCATAGCTTGTTTGTTCAAGCACAGTGCACAGAGATAGAACAACATAAAGTGCCTTGCACAGTGCACAGTGCACAGAGACACAGAGATAGAACAACATAAAGTGCCTTTTCATGTGTCAGTGTACTCATCTTCTTATGATGTACTGCATGTGTTTGGTACGCATAAAGTAACCTCTGCAGCTTCAGTTGATAGCATGTCAAGCGCGTAAATTACTTCACAAAAGAACCAGAACCAGGACAAATTCTTAAGCAAAACCCCAGCCTGTAGATTCTGGGCACCCTTATGGGCAACGGGAAGTTTTGATCCTTTATGCTCTATGGGCGTGGCGGATGGCGAATATGGGAGTACCCCATTAAACATATTCCCTTACTTTGTTATTACACATGTCACTTACTTGATGTGTAGATGAAAATTCGTGTATGCAATCTAACCTGCAAATTTAAAAAGAAGTTTCATATTTTGCTCCGCGCTACTCGGACGTCAACATTGATTGTTACTCTTTTCATTGTTTCTTCTGTATGTCGGCAGCACAGGTAGAATTATTGTTCCAAAGCCTCAGCAACCCTCACCATCATGCACCCATGACCCACACCTCGACTCTCCTGAAGCCCCTAGCATCAACAATTCCGGCCCTCTATTTGTCGTAGAAGCCAGACATTACTTAAAAGTGTATGAAAATGTGGGGTTGTGGTCTATTTAGAGCCTACCTCATGTAATTTGAAGAAGGTTAAATGCACCATTCTTACGTCCACAATTTTTACATACCTGAGAGCTACCCGGGCTTTATCCCATGGATGAACAACGCACCCTTTTTTCTTGGACCCTACCAGGGACGTAATGTGGGCCCCAAGAGCCCACCCCGAAGAGAGTGCTTCATAATGAGTCTTTCTGTAATCCTTAGACGGATCTCAAACTGTTTTCGAATCTTACCTGCACCATGGGAAAAGTGCAGGTGATGGGAGCGGCATAGGCAATGCTTAGAGTGTCAGATGAGGTTTTACGGCTTAGTTTCTAACTAATTAGTTTAAGTCGGGCCGGCACCAAACACAATGGCAGTAGGATCCATTTTTAAAGCCTTTGGTATGACCCGGCCAGGAGTCGAGCCCCAGACCTCCCGGCTGCAAGTCAGGTACTCTAACCACTTGACCATGCAGTCGGCTTCAAAGCTTAGGTCTGTAAGACTGGGGAAGGAAGGCAACATTTAAACTGGCTCGATTAATATGTGATGAGGTGATTACAGTACTGGCACACCGTTTTGCCAAACTTGTGGGCCTGCATTGCTTTAACCGTACAAGGCCAAAGAAAAATTGAAGCCAAGGATAGAATGATGAAAGTATGGCCTATATAAGTCTCCAAAGTACGTTGACCGATCGTTTTTCTTTTGTCATTCTTACATTTTACATTTTAGGACCATGTTTCCATTGACAACCTTCACAAACGCATCCTTTAATACAATCCTGTTGATAATTTGATAGTGTGTCACATAAAACAGCAAAGAATCGGGTCTGGATTTGTCATAGAATATGAATGATAGGCTATCATTCTTAATATACGGAAAATTGTGACATTAAGTTCATTTTTTGCCAAATTTTCTACTTATTTCCCTTAAAGTCGTGCATATTCATCACTCCCTAATGAATTCATTGATGAACCTGGAGAGGATAAAATACTTGCGAAGGCAAAATACTTGGAGACGGTATTTTACTTGAAACCCGTTTGGCGAAGGGGGTGCGCCAAAGGCCGGGGTCACACGTATTTCGCCGTCTCAAGTACTTCTGACTTCAGAAGTACTTTGATGTCTTCAAAAATAGGTTCAGAACGTAATATTTAACGACGAATATAAATCTAGAATGTAATATTTCTGAAGCAAAGTATCCGGTGACTTGTCAAAATACCTGGGTAGACGGCAAATTATCTGAACCGAAGTCGAAATAACGTGACCCTTTGGGAATTCCATTCCCAGCGAAGCGTGAACCTGCGAGTGCCTAAGGCAAGAAACCGGAGGATGGGGAGCATCCCCAGAATTCTTATGATGGCTTCTGGGGCCATTCTGGGCCATTTCTAGAGAAAAACCTGTGTCCTCAGGTATAATTTGAAAATGCTAACAGAATACTTTTCTTATCTTGGCTGCAAATTTCAAATAGTGACTTTCGTTCAATTGTATGAGGATGGTAGAAGTTTGTGTGGAAAGTAAACAGCAGGAGGGATTGTGAGGGTTTTGAAATAGTATTTTACTCAAACACTGATCCTACAGGAAGTAATGAGGAGACCATTCCACCGACAACTTGAAAGGTTCTACTACTGAGTACGGACAACAGTGTTAACCATAATTAGACACCTATTTCCATTGAACTCAGGGGAAGCATGCTGAAAAAAAAAATTGCAAATCACGATTCCCTACACAGGGGTAGGTTTATGAATTGTGCTTGCACGAACCATGCGTGGTGGGTGTAATGACGTACATTTAGTACTTTGAGTAACCCTTATTGCAGGGCTTCATGTCATAAAAGTGTGTCTGGGGGCCACGCGACTAAGCTTTGGGAGAAGTTTTAATTAAGGTAGCTAATAAACCTTCCAATAACAGTTATCCCTTGCCTCTCCATCATTGAGATCTGCCATTGTATTAGATAGTACTCATTGCGGGTGCGTGCGAAGTGAGCCGAGAAAAATATTCTGGCATTGTTTGATATTTGAAAATAATGCTTTTCCTTCATTTTACATTGCAAAATTGACAATAATGTTAAAAACTCCCTCATAATCTCCGGTCGTCTCTCTTTCTTTCGTTCATTTTTTAAAATATTTTTATTCATTTTTAAGGTCTAGAAAAAGTGGGAGGGGGGGTAAGTGACCCTTTCCTCCTCCTAATCCCGCCTATGAAAACGCACAACAACATTGTATTAAAGGCAGTGTAAAAATTGACCATTTGAAAATTCCTGTTTCTTAGTGTACACTTTTCCATAGGGGGACTCGGACTCGGACTCTGAGCTTGTGACTCGGACTTGGTCTCGGACTCGACGAATGTCAGTGACTCGGTCTCAGACTCGGAATCGGCAGGTGAGGACTAGGATTCGGACTTGGACTCGGGAGGTCGGGACTCGACTACAGCACTGGTACTCATTCCACACAAAATGCCGAATTTTCCTTCTGTTATCGGATCTGTTGGCAAATTTTTCCAGGGGAGTGTAGCCTTTTAGTATAGAATCCCAAAAGATCCAAAGAAAAAATCAGTCCTTTTGTCAATTCACCCACAACTCAGCTGTGTCATAAAACCTTAGGCTACATTTTACTTTGTACATTGCACATGCACTTTCAGTTCCCTCTTTGCGTGACATCATGTCTATATACATGAATAGTGTTGAGGAACTTCTCAAGCTGTGTTTGCACATTAACTGACTGGTATTTAGCAGAGTCAACCGTAAACAGTGCTTCCAGGATGATTCACCCTGGGTACATAATTTATCTAGGGCCACTCTCACCAAACAAAACTAATAATGACCATCGCCATCATAGGATTCCTACTTAGACTATTTAAGATTCCAACCATGAATATTTATGCTCGGGCAAACACCCTGCTCCCACTAAAAATCGAAATTAATTACTGGCCTATATATCCTATGTTATCTGTTGTTTTCAGTTGTCCAGAGAAAGTTACCCTGGGGTTATATGCACAAGGTTGCCGCAGTTATTCAAGGGATATTGGCTTCATTGGGAATTATTCAAGTACTCGTGACCTGTACCCGTAACCATTCTCATAACTATTTTTTCTTCGGATTAGTACCTGTACCCGAACTGATGACCTGGTACCCGTACTAATGACCTGGTACCCTCGCACTTGCCGTACCCGTACTCATGGTTCTGTACTTACACTATCGGTACAACACTGGTTAAGTACACTTCCTACGGTGGGACATGCGAAATGTCGAGTTACCGTGTAGGAATAGCTTATTATCTGGACAAAAGTTTGATTTTTTGTCGAGATACAGACTTTAACAAACTCGGCATCACGGTAAAATTTAATTTACTTATCGTTGGCAGTCGTCAAACGAAAATGTAAAATCTGAAACGTGCGCCGTTTTTTCTCGTGATGAAGCTAATTTCAGTTAACGCGTCACTGAAGAATTTTCTGGAAGGTTTATTTCGTGTATATTTTTCAGATATGCGGAAAATTACCAAAATAGAGAGAAATGCTAACAACTTGAACAATACTTCAAACAAACTACCCATCAAAATAATGAGACAAAAACAGTATAATATTTTGATGCAGTTTATTAACCTTTATTCAGTGCTGTAACTTTGGTTCAGGATGTCCAAGGGAGAAAGTGGATCGGGAAGCCCTTGACTAAGAGTGTGTAGGTAGAGCATGACAGTAGAGCTCAGCAACTAAATTTTGGTTTTGTTTTAAATAAATTGCTTGCAATTTTTTTAGGGTCAAGAGTGTAATTATATGCGGGTACCAAGTGGGTAAAGGGTTTCTTCTTCTCCTCCTAGGCCATTATAGCCATGCAACAGTATAATCATGTCGAAAGGGAATCCAGCCCTGAGTGACCATTAGCCCAGGTGCCCGATGGTTTCCGCCTCCACTAGGGATATGAGTGACACTAGAGACGTCATGCCATTTGACTGAAAATCTTGATTCACACTTTGCCATTGTCGGCAATAAATCTCACGTCAGCGTCTTTGCCTACTTAGCAGGCTTTAAGGCATATTCCCTTTTCAGCTTTAAAAAGGCTGAGCAAGCAGAGTTCTCTCCGCTGGATAGGCATCTCTTAACAATGTGCTATGTTTCAGGATTACTTGGATTTGAAAGGAACAGATCCTCATTAAGACAGTGTAGTCAAAGTGACTAACAATGGGAAAGAAGAGACATGCCAATCAAATTTTGATACCTGAAAGGGGTTACATCACTTTTGAGTGCGTATTGTCCGACAGATTTGGCTGTTGCTTCTCCTTTCTAAAAACTCCCTGATTGCACAAAGTACATGAAGTGGGGGCCAAACTGCATACTTACACTGTACATTTATTTGCCGCTATGTGCTACTACACTGAAAAATAATGCTGACTGAGAGAGAAAGTGCGCCCAAGTTTAGTGTTTTTTAAAAGAGAATATTAGGTGAAATGTTTCACATGTGTTAGAAAATTAAAATAAAATATGACTGCACTAAATGTGTTTTTCTTTTGTCATATTCACTGTTGCTTCCGAACAAAAGGTGTTTCAGCTTGCTGCGTGCCCTGTTTGAACATGTCCCTATCTTTGGGTTGATTGTAACACTCGCTCTCGAAAATCTTTCCGGGGAGATTGTGGGTGATCTTTTGAAACGCAGTCATGGTATTACCCATTCGTATAACAAACCAGAGAGCCCATAGCCTTAGTGACTTACGGCTGAGAGGAAATACCTCTGCTGGCCTTATGCGCCCTTTGAACCCCACCAAAAAAAAAAGAATAACGAAAAAAAAAAACATGTCTCAGGAGGCATTCGTACCTAGCCCGTCTGCGTGAGAAACCGAGCTCCAATCTACTACACCACCAAAGAACTCGTTACGCGTGGGGTATTTATAATTATTGTATAGTCACAGCATCCTTTCATGTGTTCACAATTAAGTAATTTAAATTTATTATTACTGTAATAGTTATGCTTGTGAAAAAATAAGTGTTTTTCTCTATAACTTTGGAATGTTAGAAAAATTCGGCCCTGATTGTTCGTTGGTCACGAAGCGCCGGACATAATTTGGAGGTACCGCCCACTGTTTATTTAGTTGACGAGGTTTTCGTAGTTGCACCTCTGATGACCTCATATGACCGTCGACCTCCACCTCAACTCATATGGTTCCCTGTCTCTTAAAGTAACACATCTATTTACCAAGTATGAAAAAACTTCGTCCCTGTCTTGGAATATCGTGTTGTTTCAAGGTTTTCGGGGGTTTTTTTACCTCTGATGATCTCAAATGCCCTCTGACCTCCACTAAAAACAATAGGGTTCTTCCTTATATACCTAGTATGAAGATTGTCCATCATTGCTACCTTGAGACATCGTGTTTATAAGCAGTTTTTAAGAATTTCGTAGTTTCACCTCCGGCGACCTCAGATAACCTTCGACCTTTACCAAAATTAATAGGTTCCATTTTCTGACTATAACGCATCCACATGCCAAGTATGAAAAGCATCCATGCTTCCTACCTAGAGATATCGTGTTTACAATGTTTTCGGTTTTCGACCTTTCGTGACCTCACATGACCTTTAACTCCAGCCATAGACAATAGGGATGTTCCTCTTAATATGATAATTCTCCATAATTCCTATCTGAGATATCGTGTTAACAAACAAAGCGTCACAAACATACATACATACATACATACATACATACATACATACATACATACATACATACATACATACATACATACATACATACATACATACATACATACATACATACATACATACATACATACATACATACACCCATACTCACCCTCGCTGCCCTCGCTTCCTTAGCGGTACGCGGGAAATGTACCGGTAAGGAATTCGAGGGATTTCCCCATTAGCCTGGCTGACCTCCAACTAACCCAGCAGACGTACGTGTCTGGAAGGCGGGCTGCTTGCCAAGGCAGGCACGTGCAGCCGCGCGAGACTTCTCATTGCAGCGACGGAATTTTCGGGCAGCTACGCCAGTTTCGAGCTCCGCGTGAGCTAGGAAAGACGTGCGAGAGCGGAGCTCTCGCCGGCTGTACCGTGTCCTGTTAAGGACATGTTGCTGAGTGCACCCATAGCCACAGGATCGCTCACACACCGCGGGTGCACCCATACTCACCCTCGCTTCCTTAGCGGTACGCGGGAAATGTACCGGTAAGGAATTCGAGGGATTTCCCCATTAGCCTGGCTGACCTCCAACTAACCCAGCAGACGTACGTGTCTGGAAGGCGGGCTGCTTGCCAAGGCAGGCACGTGCAGCCGCGCGAGACTTCTCATTGCAGCGACGGAATTTTCGGGCAGCTACGCCAGTTTCGAGCTCCGCGTGAGCTAGGAAAGACGTGCGAGAACGGAGCTCTCGCCGGCTGTACCGTGTCCTGTTAAGGACATGTTGCTGAGTGCACCCATAGCCACAGGATCGCTCACACACCGCGGGTCGCTCACACACCGCGGTTGCACCCATACTCACCCTCGCTTCCTTAGCGGTACGCGGGAAATGTACCGGTAAGGAATTCGAGGGATTTCCCCAGTAGCCTGGCTGACCTCCAACTAACCCAGCAGACGTACGTGTCTGGAAGTCGGACTGCTTGCCAAGGCAGGCACGTGCAGCCGCGCGAGACTTCTCATTGCAGCGACTGAATTTTCGGGCAGCTACGCCAGTTTCGAGCTCCGCGTGAGCTAGGAAAGACGTGCGAGAGCGGAGCTCTCGCCGGCTGTACCGTGTCCTGTTAAGGACATGTTGCTGAGTGCACCCATAGCCACAGGATCGCTCACACACCGCGGGTGCACCCATACCCACAGGATCGCTCACACACCGCGGGTGCACCCATACTCACCCTCGCTTCCTTAGCGGTACGCGGGAAATGTACCGGTAAGGAATTCGAGGGATTTCCCCATTAGCCTGGCTGACCTCCAACTAACCCAGCAGACGTACGTGTCTGGAAGGCGGGCTGCTTGCCAAGGCAGGCACGTGCAGCCGCGCGAGACTTCTCATTGCAGCGACGGAATTTTCGGGCAGCTACGCCAGTTTCGAGCTCCGCGTGAGCTAGGAAAGACGTGCGAGAGCGGAGCTCTCGCCGGCTGTACCGTGTCCTGTTAAGGACATGTTGCTGAGTGCACCCATAGCCACAGGATCGCTCACACACCGCGGGTGCACCCATAGCCACAGGATCGCTCACACACCGCGGGTGCACCCATACTCACCCTCGCTTCCTTAGCGGTACGCGGGAAATGTACCGGTAAGGAATTCGAGGGATTTCCCCATTAGCCTGGCTGACCTCCAACTAACCCAGCAGACGTACGTGTCTGGAAGGCGGGCTGCTTGCCAAGGCAGGCACGTGCAGCCGCGCGAGACTTCTCATTGCAGCGACGGAATTTTCGGGCAGCTACGCCAGTTTCGAGCTCCGCGTGAGCTAGGAAAGACGTGCGAGAGCGGAGCTCTCGCCGGCTGTACCGTGTCCTGTTAAGGACATGTTGCTGAGTGCACCCATAGCCACAGGATCGCTCACACACCGCGGGTGCACCCATACTCACCCTCGCTTCCTTAGCGGTACGCGGGAAATGTACCGGTAAGGAATTCGAGGGATTTCCCCATTAGCCTGGCTGACCTCCAACTAACCCAGCAGACGTACGTGTCTGGAAGGCGGGCTGCTTGCCAAGGCAGGCACGTGCAGCCGCGCGAGACTTCTCATTGCAGCGACGGAATTTTCGGGCAGCTACGCCAGTTTCGAGCTCCGCGTGAGCTAGGAAAGACGTGCGAGAGCGGAGCTCTCGCCGGCTGTACCGTGTCCTGTTAAGGACATGTTGCTGAGTGCACCCATAGCCACAGGATCGCTCACACACCGCGGGTGCACCCATACTCACCCTCGCTTCCTTAGCGGTACGCGGGAAATGTACCGGTAAGGAATTCGAGGGATTTCCCCATTAGCCTGGCTGACCTCCAACTAACCCAGCAGACGTACGTGTCTGGAAGGCGGGCTGCTTGCCAAGGCAGGCACGTGCAGCCGCGCGAGACTTCTCATTGCAGCGACGGAATTTTCGGGCAGCTACGCCAGTTTCGAGCTCCGCGTGAGCTAGGAAAGACGTGCGAGAGCGGAGCTCTCGCCGGCTGTACCGTGTCCTGTTAAGGACATGTTGCTGAGTGCACCCATAGCCACAGGATCGCTCACACACCGCGGGTGCACCCATAGCCACAGGATCGCTCACACACCGCGGGTGCACCCATACTCACCCTCGCTTCCTTAGCGGTACGCGGGAAATGTACCGGTAAGGAATTCGAGGGATTTCCCCATTAGCCTGGCTGACCTCCAACTAACCCAGCAGACGTACGTGTCTGGAAGGCGGGCTGCTTGCCAAGGCAGGCACGTGCAGCCGCGCGAGACTTCTCATTGCAGCGACGGAATTTTCGGGCAGCTACGCCAGTTTCGAGCTCCGCGTGAGCTAGGAAAGACGTGCGAGAGCGGAGCTCTCGCCGGCTGTACCGTGTCCTGTTAAGGACATGTTGCTGAGTGCACCCATAGCCACAGGATCGCTCACACACCGCGGGTGCACCCATACTCACCCTCGCTTCCTTAGCGGTACGCGGGAAATGTACCGGTAAGGAATTCGAGGGATTTCCCCATTAGCCTGGCTGACCTCCAACTAACCCAGCAGACGTACGTGTCTGGAAGGCGGGCTGCTTGCCAAGGCAGGCACGTGCAGCCGCGCGAGACTTCTCATTGCAGCGACGGAATTTTCGGGCAGCTACGCCAGTTTCGAGCTCCGCGTGAGCTAGGAAAGACGTGCGAGAGCGGAGCTCTCGCCGGCTGTACCGTGTCCTGTTAAGGACATGTTGCTGAGTGCACCCATAGCCACAGGATCGCTCACACACCGCGGGTGCACCCATACTCACCCTCGCTTCCTTAGCGGTACGCGGGAAATGTACCGGTAAGGAATTCGAGGGATTTCCCCATTAGCCTGGCTGACCTCCAACTAACCCAGCAGACGTACGTGTCTGGAAGGCGGGCTGCTTGCCAAGGCAGGCACGTGCAGCCGCGCGAGACTTCTCATTGCAGCGACGGAATTTTCGGGCAGCTACGCCAGTTTCGAGCTCCGCGTGAGCTAGGAAAGACGTGCGAGAGCGGAGCTCTCGCCGGCTGTACCGTGTCCTGTTAAGGACATGTTGCTGAGTGCACCCATAGCCACAGGATCGCTCACACACCGCGGGTGCACCCATACTCACCCTCGCTTCCTTAGCGGTACGCGGGAAATGTACCGGTAAGGAATTCGAGGGATTTCCCCATTAGCCTGGCTGACCTCCAACTAACCCAGCAGACGTACGTGTCTGGAAGGCGGGCTGCTTGCCAAGGCAGGCACGTGCAGCCGCGCGAGACTTCTCATTGCAGCGACGGAATTTTCGGGCAGCTACGCCAGTTTCGAGCTCCGCGTGAGCTAGGAAAGACGTGCGAGAGCGGAGCTCTCGCCGGCTGTACCGTGTCCTGTTAAGGACATGTTGCTGAGTGCACCCATAGCCACAGGATCGCTCACACACCGCGGGTGCACCCATACTCACCCTCGCTTCCTTAGCGGTACGCGGGAAATGTACCGGTAAGGAATTCGAGGGATTTCCCCATTAGCCTGGCTGACCTCCAACTAACCCAGCAGACGTACGTGTCTGGAAGGCGGGCTGCTTGCCAAGGCAGGCACGTGCAGCCGCGCGAGACTTCTCATTGCAGCGACGGAATTTTCGGGCAGCTACGCCAGTTTCGAGCTCCGCGTGAGCTAGGAAAGACGTGCGAGAGCGGAGCTCTCGCCGGCTGTACCGTGTCCTGTTAAGGACATGTTGCTGAGTGCACCCATAGCCACAGGATCGCTCACACACCGCGGGTGCACCCATACTCACCCTCGCTTCCTTAGCGGTACGCGGGAAATGTACCGGTAAGGAATTCGAGGGATTTCCCCATTAGCCTGGCTGACCTCCAACTAACCCAGCAGACGTACGTGTCTGGAAGGCGGGCTGCTTGCCAAGGCAGGCACGTGCAGCCGCGCGAGACTTCTCATTGCAGCGACGGAATTTTCGGGCAGCTACGCCAGTTTCGAGCTCCGCGTGAGCTAGGAAAGACGTGCGAGAGCGGAGCTCTCGCCGGCTGTACCGTGTCCTGTTAAGGACATGTTGCTGAGTGCACCCATAACCCATAGCCACAGGATCGCTCACACACCGCGGGTGCACCCATACTCACCCTCGCTTCCTTAGCGGTACGCGGGAAATGTACCGGTAAGGAATTCGAGGGATTTCCCCATTAGCCTGGCTGACCTCCAACTAACCCAGCAGACGTACGTGTCTGGAAGGCGGGCTGCTTGCCAAGGCAGGCACGTGCAGCCGCGCGAGACTTCTCATTGCAGCGACGGAATTTTCGGGCAGCTACGCCAGTTTCGAGCTCCGCGTGAGCTAGGAAAGACGTGCGAGAGCGGAGCTCTCGCCGGCTGTACCGTGTCCTGTTAAGGACATGTTGCTGAGTGCACCCATAGCCACAGGATCGCTCACACACCGCGGGTGCACCCATACTCACCCTCGCTTCCTTAGCGGTACGCGGGAAATGTACCGGTAAGGAATTCGAGGGATTTCCCCATTAGCCTGGCTGACCTCCAACTAACCCAGCAGACGTACGTGTCTGGAGGTCGGGCTGCTTGCCAAGGCAGGCACGTGCAGCCGCGCGAGACTTCTCATTGCAGCGACGGAATTTTCGGGCAGCTACGCCAGTTTCGAGCTCCGCGTGAGCTAGGAAAGACGTGCGAGAGCGGAGCTCTCGCCGGCTGTACCGTGTCCTGTTAAGGACATGTTGCTGAGTGCACCCATAGCCACAGGATCGCTCACACACCGCGGGTGCACCCATACTCACCCTCGCTTCCTTAGCGGTACGCGGGAAATGTACCGGTAAGGAATTCGAGGGATTTCCCCATTAGCCTGGCTGACCTCCAACTAACCCAGCAGACGTACGTGTCTGGAAGGCGGGCTGCTTGCCAAGGCAGGCACGTGCAGCCGCGCGAGACTTCTCATTGCAGCGACGGAATTTTCGGGCAGCTACGCCAGTTTCGAGCTCCGCGTGAGCTAGGAAAGACGTGCGAGAGCGGAGCTCTCGCCGGCTGTACCGTGTCCTGTTAAGGACATGTTGCTGAGTGCACCCATAGCCACAGGATCGCTCACACACCGCGGGTGCACCCATACTCACCCTCGCTTCCTTAGCGGTACGCGGGAAATGTACCGGTAAGGAATTCGAGGGATTTCCCCATTAGCCTGGCTGACCTCCAACTAACCCAGCAGACGTACGTGTCTGGAGGTCGGGCTGCTTGCCAAGGCAGGCACGTGCAGCCGCGCGAGACTTCTCATTGCAGCGACGGAATTTTCGGGCAGCTACGCCAGTTTCGAGCTCCGCGTGAGCTAGGAAAGACGTGCGAGAGCGGAGCTCTCGCCGGCTGTACCGTGTCCTGTTAAGGACATGTTGCTGAGTGCACCCATAGCCACAGGATCGCTCACACACCGCGGGTGCACCCATACTCACCCTCGCTTCCTTAGCGGTACGCGGGAAATGTACCGGTAAGGAATTCGAGGGATTTCCCCATTAGCCTGGCTGACCTCCAACTAACCCAGCAGACGTACGTGTCTGGAGGTCGGGCTGCTTGCCAAGGCAGGCACGTGCAGCCGCGCGAGACTTCTCATTGCAGCGACGGAATTTTCGGGCAGCTACGCCAGTTTCGAGCTCCGCGTGAGCTAGGAAAGACGTGCGAGAGCGGAGCTCTCGCCGGCTGTACCGTGTCCTGTTAAGGACATGTTGCTGAGTGCACCCATAGCCACAGGATCGCTCACACACCGCGGGTGCACCCATACTCACCCTCGCTTCCTTAGCGGTACGCGGGAAATGTACCGGTAAGGAATTCGGGGGATTTCCCCATTAGCCTGGCTGACCTCCAACTAACCCAGCAGACGTACGTGTCTGGAGGTCGGGCTGCTTGCCAAGGCAGGCACGTGCAGCCGCGCGAGACTTCTCATTGCAGCGACGGAATTTTCGGGCAGCTACGCCAGTTTCGAGCTCCGCGTGAGCTAGGAAAGACGTGCGAGAGCGGAGCTCTCGCCGGCTGTACCGTGTCCTGTTAAGGACATGTTGCTGAGTGCACCCATAGCCACAGGATCGCTCACACACCGCGGGTGCACCCATACTCACCCTCGCTTCCTTAGCGGTACGCGGGAAATGTACCGGTAAGGAATTCGGGGGATTTCCCCATTAGCCTGGCTGACCTCCAACTAACCCAGCAGACGTACGTGTCTGGAGGTCGGGCTGCTTGCCAAGGCAGGCACGTGCAGCCGCGCGAGACTTCTCATTGCAGCGACGGAATTTTCGGGCAGCTACGCCAGTTTCGAGCTCCGCGTGAGCTAGGAAAGACGTGCGAGGGCGGAGCTCTCGCCGGCTGTACCGTGTCCTGTTAAGGACATGTTGCTGAGTGCACCCATAGCCGCAGGATCGCTCACACACCGCGGGTGCACCCATACTCACCCTCGCTTCCTTAGCGGTACGCGGGAAATGTACCGGTAAGGAATTCGGGGGATTTCCCCATTAGCCTGGCTGACCTCCAACTAACCCAGCAGACGTACGTGTCTGGAAGGCGGGCTGCTTGCCAAGGCAGGCACGTGCAGCCGCGCGAGACTTCTCATTGCAGCGACGGAATTTTCGGGCAGCTACGCCAGTTTCGAGCTCCGCGTGAGCTAGGAAAGACGTGCGAGAGCGGAGCTCTCGCCGGCTGTACCGTGTCCTGTTAAGGACATGTTGCTGAGTGCACCCATAGCCACAGGATCGCTCACACACCGCGGGTGCACCCATACTCACCCTCGCTTCCTTAGCGGTACGCGGGAAATGTACCGGTAAGGAATTCGGGGGATTTCCCCATTAGCCTGGCTGACCTCCAACTTACCCAGCAGACGTACGTGTCTGGAGGTCGGGCTGCTTGCCAAGGCAGGCACGTGCAGCCGCGCGAGACTTCTCATTGCAGCGACGGAATTTTCGGGCAGCTACGCCAGTTTCGAGCTCCGCGTGAGCCAGGAAAGACGTGCGAGAGCGGAGCTCTCGCCGGCTGTACCGTGTCCTGTTAAGGACATGTTGCTGAGTGCACCCATAGCCGCAGGATCGCTCACACACCGCGGGTGCACCCATACTCACCCTCGCTTCCTTACCGGTACGCGGGAAATGTGCCGGTAAGGAATTCGGGGGATTTCCCCATTAGCCTGGCTGACCTCCAAGTAACCCAGCAGACGTACGTGTCTGGAGGTCGGGCTGCTTGCCAAGGCAGGCACGTGCAGCCGCGCGAGACTTCTCGTTGCAGCGACGGAATTTTCGGGCAGCTACGCCAGTTTCGAGCTCCGCGTGAGCCAGGAAAGACGTGCGAGAGCGGAGCTCTCGCCGGCTGTACCGTGTCCTGTTAAGGACATGTTGCTGAGTGCACCCATAGCCGCAGGATCGCTCACACACCGCGGGTGCACCCATACTCACCCTCGCTTCCTTACCGGTACGCGGGAAATGTGCCGGTAAGGAATTCGGGGGATTTCCCCATTAGCCTGGCTGACCTCCAAGTAACCCAGCAGACGTACGTGTCTGGAGGTCGGGCTGCTTGCCAAGGCAGGCACGTGCAGCCGCGCGAGACTTCTCATTGCAGCGACGGAATTTTCGGGCAGCTACGCCAGTTTCGAGCTCCGCGTGAGCTAGGAAAGACGTGCGAGAGCGGAGCTCTCGCCGGCTGTACCGTGTCCTGTTAAGGACATGTTGCTGAGTGCACCCATAGCCACAGGATCGCTCACACACCGCGGGTGCACCCATACTCACCCTCGCTTCCTTAGCGGTACGCGGGAAATGTACCGGTAAGGAATTCGAGGGATTTCCCCATTAGCCTGGCTGACCTCCAACTAACCCAGCAGACGTACGTGTCTGGAGGTCGGGCTGCTTGCCAAGGCAGGCACGTGCAGCCGCGCGAGACTTCTCATTGCAGCGACGGAATTTTCGGGCAGCTACGCCAGTTTCGAGCTCCGCGTGAGCTAGGAAAGACGTGCGAGAGCGGAGCTCTCGCCGGCTGTACCGTGTCCTGTTAAGGACATGTTGCTGAGTGCACCCATAGCCACAGGATCGCTCACACACCGCGGGTGCACCCATACTCACCCTCGCTTCCTTAGCGGTACGCGGGAAATGTACCGGTAAGGAATTCGAGGGATTTCCCCATTAGCCTGGCTGACCTCCAACTAACCCAGCAGACGTACGTGTCTGGAGGTCGGGCTGCTTGCCAAGGCAGGCACGTGCAGCCGCGCGAGACTTCTCATTGCAGCGACGGAATTTTCGGGCAGCTACGCCAGTTTCGAGCTCCGCGTGAGCTAGGAAAGACGTGCGAGAGCGGAGCTCTCGCCGGCTGTACCGTGTCCTGTTAAGGACATGTTGCTGAGTGCACCCATAGCCACAGGATCGCTCACACACCGCGGGTGCACCCATACTCACCCTCGCTTCCTTAGCGGTACGCGGGAAATGTACCGGTAAGGAATTCGGGGGATTTCCCCATTAGCCTGGCTGACCTCCAACTAACCCAGCAGACGTACGTGTCTGGAGGTCGGGCTGCTTGCCAAGGCAGGCACGTGCAGCCGCGCGAGACTTCTCATTGCAGCGACGGAATTTTCGGGCAGCTACGCCAGTTTCGAGCTCCGCGTGAGCTAGGAAAGACGTGCGAGAGCGGAGCTCTCGCCGGCTGTACCGTGTCCTGTTAAGGACATGTTGCTGAGTGCACCCATAGCCACAGGATCGCTCACACACCGCGGGTGCACCCATACTCACCCTCGCTTCCTTAGCGGTACGCGGGAAATGTACCGGTAAGGAATTCGAGGGATTTCCCCATTAGCCTGGCTGACCTCCAACTAACCCAGCAGACGTACGTGTCTGAAAGCAGTCCAGCTTGCCAAGGCAGGCACGTGCAGCCGCGCGAGACTTCTCATTGCAGCGACGGAATTTTCGGGCAGCTACGCCAGTTTCGAGCTCCGCGTGAGCTAGGAAAGACGTGCGAGAGCGGAGCTCTCGCCGGCTGTACCGTGTCCTGTTAAGGACATGTTGCTGAGTGCACCCATAGCCACAGGATCGCTCACACACCGCGGGTGCACCCATACTCACCCTCGCTTCCTTAGCGGTACGCGGGAAATGTACCGGTAAGGAATTCGAGGGATTTCCCCATTAGCCTGGCTGACCTCCAACTAACCCAGCAGACGTACGTGTCTGGAGGTCGGGCTGCTTGCCAAGGCAGGCACGTGCAGCCGCGCGAGACTTCTCATTGCAGCGACGGAATTTTCGGGCAGCTACGCCAGTTTCGAGCTCCGCGTGAGCTAGGAAAGACGTGCGAGAGCGGAGCTCTCGCCGGCTGTACCGTGTCCTGTTAAGGACATGTTGCTGAGTGCACCCATAGCCACAGGATCGCTCACACACCGCGGGTGCACCCATACTCACCCTCGCTTCCTTAGCGGTACGCGGGAAATGTACCGGTAAGGAATTCGGGGGATTTCCCCATTAGCCTGGCTGACCTCCAACTAACCCAGCAGACGTACGTGTCTGGAAGGCGGGCGGCTTGCCAAGGCAGGCACGTGCAGCCGCGCGAGACTTCTCATTGCAGCGACGGAATTTTCGGGCAGCTACGCCAGTTTCGAGCTCCGCGTGAGCTAGGAAAGACGTGCGAGAGCGGAGCTCTCGCCGGCTGTACCGTGTCCTGTTAAGGACATGTTGCTGAGTGCACCCATAGCCACAGGATCGCTCACACACCGCGGGTGCACCCATACTCACCCTCGCTTCCTTAGCGGTACGCGGGAAATGTACCGGTAAGGAATTCGGGGGATTTCCCCATTAGCCTGGCTGACCTCCAACTAACCCAGCAGACGTACGTGTCTGGAGGTCGGGCTGCTTGCCAAGGCAGGCACGTGCAGCCGCGCGAGACTTCTCATTGCAGCGACGGAATTTTCGGGCAGCTACGCCAGTTTCGAGCTCCGCGTGAGCTAGGAAAGACGTGCGAGAGCGGAGCTCTCGCCGGCTGTACCGTGTCCTGTTAAGGACATGTTGCTGAGTGCACCCATAGCCACAGGATCGCTCACACACCGCGGGTGCACCCATAGCCACAGGATCGCTCACACACCGCGGGTGCACCCATACTCACCCTCGCTTCCTTAGCGGTACGCGGGAAATGTACCGGTAAGGAATTCGAGGGATTTCCCCATTAGCCTGGCTGACCTCCAACTAACCCAGCAGACGTACGTGTCTGGAGGTCGGGCTGCTTGCCAAGGCAGGCACGTGCAGCCGCGCGAGACTTCTCATTGCAGCGACGGAATTTTCGGGCAGCTACGCCAGTTTCGAGCTCCGCGTGAGCTAGGAAAGACGTGCGAGAGCGGAGCTCTCGCCGGCTGTACCGTGTCCTGTTAAGGACATGTTGCTGAGTGCACCCATAGCCACAGGATCGCTCACACACCGCGGGTGCACCCATACTCACCCTCGCTTCCTTAGCGGTACGCGGGAAATGTACCGGTAAGGAATTCGAGGGATTTCCCCATTAGCCTGGCTGACCTCCAACTAACCCAGCAGACGTACGTGTCTGGAAGGCGGGCTGCTTGCCAAGGCAGGCACGTGCAGCCGCGCGAGACTTCTCATTGCAGCGACGGAATTTTCGGGCAGCTACGCCAGTTTCGAGCTCCGCGTGAGCTAGGAAAGACGTGCGAGAGCGGAGCTCTCGCCGGCTGTACCGTGTCCTGTTAAGGACATGTTGCTGAGTGCACCCATAGCCACAGGATCGCTCACACACCGCGGGTGCACCCATACTCACCCTCGCTTCCTTAGCGGTACGCGGGAAATGTACCGGTAAGGAATTCGAGGGATTTCCCCATTAGCCTGGCTGACCTCCAACTAACCCAGCAGACGTACGTGTCTGGAAGGCGGGCTGCTTGCCAAGGCAGGCACGTGCAGCCGCGCGAGACTTCTCATTGCAGCGACGGAATTTTCGGGCAGCTACGCCAGTTTCGAGCTCCGCGTGAGCTAGGAAAGACCCGGTAAGGAATTCGAGGGATTTCCCCATTAGCCTGGCTGACCTCCAACTAACCCAGCAGACGTACGTGTCTGGAAGGCGGGCTGCTTGCCAAGGCAGGCACGTGCAGCCGCGCGAGACTTCTCATTGCAGCGACGGAATTTTCGGGCAGCTACGCCAGTTTCGAGCTCCGCGTGAGCTAGGAAAGACGTGCGAGAACGGAGCTCTCGCCGGCTGTACCGTGTCCTGTTAAGGACATGTTGCTGAGTGCACCCATAGCCACAGGATCGCTCACACACCGCGGGTGCACCCATAGCCACAGGATCGCTCACACACCGCGGGTGCACCCATACTCACCCTCGCTTCCTTAGCGGTACGCGGGAAATGTACCGGTAAGGAATTCGAGGGATTTCCCCATTAGCCTGGCTGACCTCCAACTAACCCAGCAGACGTACGTGTCTGGAAGGCGGGCTGCTTGCCAAGGCAGGCACGTGCAGCCGCGCGAGACTTCTCATTGCAGCGACGGAATTTTCGGGCAGCTACGCCAGTTTCGAGCTCCGCGTGAGCTAGGAAAGACGTGCAAGAACGGAGCTCTCGCCGGCTGTACCGTGTCCTGTTAAGGACATGTTGCTGAGTGCACCCATACATACATACATACATACATACATACATACATACATACATACATACATACATACATACATACATACATACATACATACATACATACATACATACATACATACATACATACATACATACATACATACATACATACATACATACATACATACATACATACATACATACATACATACACAAATATACACAATCTCCAGCGTGATTGGGAACCCGCGCCCCAATAGATTATCGACGAGAACTTTAAAGGATAAATGCAGTCTCCCCTGTTTGAATTAGTGTACCCCGTCATCGTAATTCAGGAATGGCTCCTATCAACAATGTGACAATTTTTTGTTGTTTATTTGTTGAATTCATGCAGAATAGCTCCTTGGTTTACCCTCAATATTCAATGTTTTTATACACAAACATATTACTTGCTCGCGGAATGAAAGGAGATTGGTTTGACTTAGCAGATTTTTAAAATAAACTTGGGGCGACTGCTTCCTCCCTTAACAGTAAGGATCAAAAACTGCGTTTAGCGTACACATTTCTGTAGGAGCGTGTGGTGAAATATCTTTTGCAAAGACTGATAGACATATGGGCAGAAGTTCTACCTTGAGAGCTCTAATGTTTAAGTTACTAAACTGAGCCGTCGGGCCATTGGACGGCTTGTCGCCAGGGGACCCTTCCGTCATAGAGCCCTTGATGAAAAACCCTGGTGGAAGACCATTGATGATCACGGTAGCTCTGGGTATTTGCACGTTACTATCTTAACGCTTAAAATGACCTTGGATGGGTACATAACAGAAGAGCACAAATATTGCAATTTGAGCATTGTCTTTTTTATAACAGCAAATTGGCGGATGCAGGGATCCAAGGGATCCAAGGAGTCCTCTCCGGCCGAAATTTACAACTACCGTACGATTGGTCAAAAAAAAAAAAAAAACCGATGATCGGTTTCAAAGAGTTAGGTACAATATTACGTATAGGCCTTGGAAATGTTTCCGATAGTCCGGGAGGAAAGCTTGCTTTGACAAAAAAAAAAAAAATCTTGGTACGTTTCGTCCTAACCGACAAAGTCGCTTAGCATAGAAAGTGCCACGTAGGCTACTACTAACAACAAGCTCAGTGGTGGCATGGCGAAGGTAAGTGGGCTTTAAACCTACATCCTCCATCAGAATTTGTGAGTTATCCCAGAAATCTATTAGAAGGGATGGTACGTTTGAATTCGATCCTTTAAGACAGAGTGAAAGTACACTGAGGGTTCTTGTCTGTGGGTTTGTATTGAACATTATGTGCATCGTCTTTTTGGTCTAAAAATATCCTGTAACCTATCAAACTTAACGTACTCTTTGAAAATGTCGGTAAGTAAGCTTTCACTGATTTGTGCTGCTGCTCGCATATTGGGTGAACTTTCTAGAATTCTATATATCACTTATAGACTGCTCTATTTTACCCAGTTGCGGGTATTTGTGTGAAAATGCGTGGGACTGGGTATAAATGTATCTTGAACCAAAACTTGTTGTGTGAAAAAGTTTATTCAATGAGCGCAATTCCAGGAAACTGGGGATATATCCCCACCCCCCTTAATTTCAGTTTATGATTATGCTAGTCTATATATCTTAATTAATAGAAGGATGAAATGTTCGGGTTCAACCTACAAACTGCTGCCAATTTGTATGAGATTCTGCTATGACTGTAATCTGATAAATGCAGTTGTCTAATCTAAATAGTTATGTAGTAAATCACAATTAGAGGACATTTAAGTTTTCTTACAATTTGTTTTCGATAAAGTATGACGTGAATCACTTCCCATTATCTCAAATGATTTTCAACAATTTCTTGGCTACAAGTCTTCATTAGACATTATTTGTAACAAGTCGCCATTATCTTCTACATATTTTCCTCTATCAAACTCCGCTACCCATTAAAGTGTCACTTGGAATGATCTAGAAGGGATTTTATTTTTTATAAATGATGTTTCACTACGGGTCAATCCATTGTCAATGTATAATAGGATGTGGTCACTGGGCCTTGGAAACCTCCATAAAATAGTACCTAGGGCCTACGAAAGTACTAGTCCTGCCCTGCCCATATGGCCCCACACTTAGCACATTTGGCACAGAAGGTCCCTTTTCGGGAACTAAAGCAATAAAAACACAATTCATGCAACTTATTTATAACTCGATAAGGCACATTCCATCCATGACTCCGATCAGTGGCCCCGACGTATTATATTTCTTACTCTTAAGAAGTCCAGATTGTTCAATAGGAATCAAAAAGCTTTGATGTGCTTTGCTGGCTGTAAATTTTCATTACAACACTTCCTTCAAGACTTCCGATTCATGCAGCGAAATCTCTCCTCCCACTTAGCAAGTGACCCATAGCCCATAGGTAGCCTATACAGTTTCATTGAAAGTTGGAACTTTATTCATAATATCATAGCCTGTATATTTGTTATTTGCCGTATGACACGGCGAGAGACCCAGAGTCGAGGCAGTAGGTACTACCATTGAATAGGGCAGGTCTAATGGATAGAATACTATGTATGTTATTCCTGACAGAGGTCCATCATCCCGATGGTTCATCTAATTTTGCTTTCAATGATTTTTCCTTAAAACATTTGGAAACACAAATATTGAGCATATATGCCTCATGAAGTGTTGCTGCATAAAGGTTTTCTTCCCCTACCCTTCTCACCCCCACCTCCCGTTGTCATTCTTCCCGTTGCCTCTGTTGAACTTTGGGTTTCTGTAACTCCGTCGAAGAGACTTCTCCCACATATGTGGTAAATTCTGCCAGCACCTGCATTTAGTGCTGATGAAAATGCTGAATATTTGCATTGCCCTGGTTATCTTGTTAAGGTCATCAGAACCAACTGAATTGCATTGTAACGGTCTATTGGGGTGGTATCATGATTTATCGATCTGAGGTAATGAAATGGGGTTTTAAATGCCGATTTTCTTTCTCTCACACACTCAAGATCCTGCTTTGCAATATTTTTAAAGTGCACGTAATTTATGACAAATTTTAAGGCAAATTGTTTAGACCAAAATAATCGTGTTCATGTTGTTGAAGACAAAAAAACCACATATAACAGAACTTTCAGTAAACTTCCATTCCATCTCTTACAACTGAGATGATTTGAATATCTCTCAAAATAAAGTCATGTGTCTGACGTAGGTACCTTAGCATCGTTTATCCCCAGTTATTAATGATTATGGGCTCATGTGCAGTCGAAACTGCTACAATAACTGCACCAGGGTGGTCGAAACTGTGACCGGGCAATCTCCCCTCCCCCGATAAATATCACCCGGGCGATTTCTTCCAGTACTACTGCCCCCGACAATTCCCACAGGACAATTTCCACCCACGACCTTTACCCAGACAACTTCCCCTACTATAATGGTTGGAACTCATTTACCCCTGAAACAACTTAGCCCACCGTAAAAATTTAAATTGACCTTAAATTGACTCGGGGGAATTCGTCTGGGTGGAAATTGTCCGAGTTTGGCATTGCCCTGGTTAATTGTACCTGGGGTGTTGTACAGG
Source organism: Holothuria leucospilota (assembly GCA_029531755.1). Lineage (NCBI taxonomy): Eukaryota > Metazoa > Echinodermata > Holothuroidea > Aspidochirotida > Holothuriidae > Holothuria > Holothuria leucospilota. The sequence goes on along the minus strand of JAIZAY010000057.1, from coordinate 156,664 downwards.
GGTACTTGTACGAATGGAAATTGTCCGGGGAAGGGGAGTTGTCCGGAAACAAACTGAAATACGATAACAAGTTGGCTGTAATGTAGGAAAATGCAAAATGTGAGGTGAAGGAGTTTAAAGGGTTTAACCTCATTGCTGTGTCTGTTATTTGTAAATTAACCTTCACTTCACATTTTGCGCTGAAGAAGGACACAAGGTGTCCGAAATATACGCTATTCTGTTACCGTATCTGTGCTCTCGTATTGTCATCTTTGTGGTGTGTTCTACTTATTATTTTTATGTTACATGGAGCATACGTGGATTTTCTCTTATTATGCATTTTGGACCTCGTCTTGACAAAGATTCTCTCCACGCTAGAAGGCAGGTTGAAAAATTACAGCAGAAACTCACCCAGACCAGGTCAAACATTGTCTTTTTTAACACAGTGTAAACGCTTGGACATCGTTCCTAAAGGACTCAAACTCAAAAACCCTCTTCGGGATTCCCCCAATTTTACCGCAGAATCAGACAATATTTGTCGTTTTGCCTCCGCCAAACTCCGCAACCTAGCCCTCAAATGTGCCTACGTCAAACAAAGTTCTATTACCAACAAACTCTCTATAAGTACGAAGGAACTTCACGATTCTTTACCATCGAGCGAAATTAAAGAGGAGGTATCAATTGTTTTATGGAACCAATTCAACCGTCAACAACACCAACGTTTTACGTATAAATTGGCCAAAATTAGATCAATTGTAAGGAAGGACCCTATTCTTTGTTCTCTCGAATCCAAAAACCACCCGTCTATTACCAACTGCTTTCAAAACGTTACTATCTTAACTCTACTGTCAATCGACAGACGAAGGAGAAGTTTTTTACTTTTTGTCAGAACATGAACTCACGCCCCAGGAGCAAGTTATTCTCATCAAAGGCCTTTCTTTTTGTCCGAGTCGGAACCCGAACCCTATTGACTTGGTGTACGATTTACACAGTTTTACACGAAAAATTAAACTTAGAGAATATTTCAAGAACAAAGATGCCGTTCCACAACCCTCTCACCTGCCCACAACATCTCGCAAGTCAGAATGGACCCTCAGCCCCGGGAGGAACCCACACATCGACATGTTTGTTAACTCTGCGAAGGCCCATCTCAACCGCTTTTATCGAAGCAACTACCAGAGACGCCAACCCAGCCCATAACTTTCGACGAGACTAGCGATCTGCCATCAGGTCTCTAAAATCAAATCATGAAATCATAATACGGCAACTGACAAAGGAGGGGCTGTCACTGTCCTAAACCGTGCTGATTACATCAAGGAGGGGGAATCTCAACTCAGCAACTCAAATTTCTATAGGAAACTCTCCTCTAATCCGTGTTCACTTTTTGAGAATGAACTGCAAAATCTGATTAATTCTTTTTCTTCTGAACTGGCCGACAAGGTAAGTCTGTACATTCCTCCGTCACCCACTCCTGGGGCATTTTATACAATACCTAAGTTACATAAAGTTTCCAAGCTTGTTGAAGACAAATTGTCTTCTGTGAATGCCCCTATTGAAACCGCAAATTTTAGCCCTCGTGAATTATTTAACCTGGCCAAATCACTTAATGTTTCTCCGCCCGGTAGGCCTATTGTTGCATGTATCGGTACGCTCACTGAGTATTTAAGTGGGTTTGTTGATAGTATTCTGAACCCTCTTTGACCTTCCCTCAGTAGTTACATCCAAGATACTACCAATTTTCTAAGAATTCTCAAGGACGTTAAGTCTCTCCCTTCCAATTCACTTCTGGTCACTATGGATGTAAGTGCCCTATACACTAATATACCACATGAAGAAGGAGCTTGTAATACGATCCTCTCTTTGAACGGCTTCTCTCAACCGTACATTAGTGACTTCACCGCCATTATTGAATTTATCCTCACACATAATCATTTTGAATTTAAGGGGCAGCACTACCTCAAACATGCGGAACTGCCATGGGTACTAAAATGGCCCCCAGCAATGCTGTTATTTTCATTGCCGATCTTGAAAATACGATGCTGGCGGACTACCCTTTACACCCGTTGCATTTTCATAGATATATTGATGATATTTTTTTCATTTGGCCTCATGGCTTACCTAGCCTGCATTCTTTTATATTGTTTTGTAATGCTTTTCACCCTTCCATTAAGTTTACATTTGATTTTTCTGACAAGGAAATTCCTTTTCTTGACGTACTGGTTAAGTTACATCCCGGTTCCATAGCAACTACCCTTTACTGTAAACCAACTGACACCCGTGGCTACCTGAATATTACGACCGCGATCGTATAATTGCAGAAAACCGGTTAATTATGAAGCTCGGGACCCTCACCCCTAATGGACTGAATGTTAAACTTGAACTTTTGTAACTGTTTTATTGCAGGTTTGACCGTGACCATTCCAAACGCTTTTAATTTTCTTGCCAAACGCGTGCTCTTTTTTTTTTTTTTAACATGACCGTCTTTTGTCAATCGTTTTAGATCGCGTCATGACAGCTTTTATTTATTTCACGCAGTTGCGCAGTTTTTTTTTTTTGTATTTCACGCAGTCGCGTAGCTTTACTGTATTTAACGCAGTTGCATTGTTTCACTGCGTTGTTTCACTGTATACATACACACTGTAAGCGCGGCCAACATACGTGCGTTGGTCGAGTTGTGTAGGCACGCGTTTGCTTGTTTCATTTGAATCGCGTTTTACTGATCAGTTGATATTTTGCCGCCTGATGAAGGGTATGTACCCGAAACGTTGCGGAGTTTTCTCCTAAACTTTAAGCACTTTTTACTACTTTCTTTGATCTATACATTTCACAAGTGCTTCGCAGTAATCGACCTTATATATATATATATATATATATATATATATTATATATATATATATATATATATATATATATATATATATATATATATATATATATATATATATATATATATATATATATATATATATATATAGTATACAGTAGGAATTAGCGTTATATATATATATCTATATATATATATATATATATATATATATATATATATATATATATATATATATATATATATATATATATATATATATATATATATATATATATATATATATATTATATATATATATATATATATATATATATATATATATATATGAATAGAACACCGCGGGGAGGAGGGGGTCGGTGAGTGACCTCAAAAACTTTTTAGAGGAGAAGCATGTCGTAGGAACACAAGATAGTTTGTACAATGTCAATTTCAACAGTGCCAACATAGCATACAGAATGCGATAAGCTCTTTATTAGGACTTGCGCTACCCAGAATTCGACACATTTGACCGAAAGGTTCCTTGCGAAAGGGAGGGACCGGGAAGGAGTCTGGAAACCCCTTGTGTGACACAATTCCATGACAGAGCACATTATGGGCAACGTACATGTATATATACTTTATTACCTTTCTAGAATTTTAAGAAACAAAAGGCAAAATGTGTGTACTGGCAGGCCACTTGATCTCTGTCAGGAGTTACACGCATTGCATTGTATAATTATTACTGATCAGTGTTCAACAACACGCTCTTTGTGAAAACGCCTCCAGTATTTCAATTTTAGGTTCCATACAGCGTTGGCGTTTCACGCCGAAACGGTCGTTTTTACGTCTTACCTGCAGAATTTTAGGTCTAAATTACTTTTTCCATGGTAGACGAAAACCACAAGCTTGTTGCTAGAATTTGCGACTACTGATTTTTTTTTTTTTATTTTGAATCAAGTACCATGTAGCAATTTACACTTGAATTTCGAAACCTTCGACCAAAAATCGTAGACGGACTGGCGTAAAAATATAAAAATCTACTACTAAAGTTACGTCCACTTATTTTAAGAAACGTAAACGCTGGTTCCATATAATCCTAGAGACTGCGTTGCATACTACACATCGGAGCCCAAGTGTGTTCTCAAGGTAGCCATCAAAAAGTGGACATATCAGACTCTCAGGCTGGTCATTAATTTGGATGTTTGATCAGCAAATAGCCTTAGGAAATCGAAAAAAAAAATGCTTTTAAAGGATCCCTAAGGGACTGTTGTCTGAGAGACCAACTTTGAAAAAATGCAAAACTTTAAACTGATTTTATGGTGAAAGTTTTTTTTTTTTCAAAATTGAGTAAATTTTCCGTTGCTTGGGTGGGGTGGGAAGGATGCCTAGAAGGATCAGGGCCGTAGCGAGCAGGGGTGTGGGGGTGTCACACCCCCAATATTTGATCGCCCGGGCGTCGGCAAATTTTCGGTAGGCTATATCGGCAAAAAGAGGAGAGGGAAACGAAAAGAAGAGAAAAAGAGGGAGGATGAAAAGAAAAAGGAAGAAGGGAAAAGAAAAGGAAAGGAAGGGAGGGAAAGATTAAGGAAGACGGAGAATGAAAAGAATAAAAAGAAAGAGAGAACGGGCCAGTCTTATATCGGCTATTTCGATTTTCGGCTCTTCATCTAATTGGCCCATTCAAGTTCAAGGACCGTCGGCAAATTGATTATGCATGTGACGGCATTATACGAGTGACTGAGTCCGTCAGGAACTCGGGAAAAGAAATGGAATTAACGGCTTCCATATAGGTGCACTATTTCGGGTCATATGACATTCTTGAAAAATCGCTGCTTCCTGCACATTATTCCTCACTTTTATCATCACCATGGGCAGCAGCACCCGATTACCCATAGAGAAGGTATCCTTTGCCCGTCTTCTAAACCCTAACCTTGACTTCAAACACATTTTGCAAACTTCTGAGAATCCAGTTTACCCACAAACATCCTGGGAAAAAATAATGCGTGCCGCGCATGTCTTCCCTTCACTGCAATCTCAGGCTTTAACTTTCGAACACCGAAATGAAACAGATACAGAACCCATCTTCAGAACCTGGCGTACAAAGCATATTTTGAACGCTTGTGTTAAGATTCTGAACATTTTTTCTCCTTTTTTTATACGCCGGACGCCTATCCACTTATCGTATTTGGACGCCTGACGCGTCTAGTGTTCAAATGCTGAACACATAGTGTTCCAATTCTGAACGACAGGTTCAGCTCCTGAAGTATGGTGGCATGACGGGAGGAATAGCTTAACACATTAGAATTAACCGGAATCTTTGCATTGGATGATGCATTATGAACCAAAAGGTACCGATCCTGCATGAGACTTGATTTTTTACCCAGAGATTATGCTAAAACTTCAGAGCTTCCTGTGGCGAAGGGGTCCTAAGGCTGGCCCAGTGTTTTAGCCAGGCCCTATTTGTGGGACAATGTCGCATAAAAGGCTACAAATGTCGCACAAAAAATGGGACTTGCAAATTCTACCCGGGTGTAAATTTTAAAGTTCCTCATTAGGGCAGAAATCCACTCAAATATTGCACCACTTGCGATCTAGGCACCTTTCAAATTCCAAAAATTTCAAAAGAGGAGGGGGACATCCCCTCCCCTTAAACCCCTCCCCCAGGCCACAGATCAGTAAATGTCGCATTGAGAAAACGTCCTAGCTAAAGCACTGGCTTTACTCTGGATTTGTTAGTTAGATGAGGTTTAACTTCCCAGTTTCCAACCAATTGGTTCAAGTCGAGACGGCCACGGCCACGGCCTTTTTTCCAGTTGTGGCTCACTGGCTTGTTTTCCCTACTCCATTGCTTATGCTGAGCACCAAGCACAAAGGCAGTAGGTTCCATTTTTAAAGTCTTTGGTATGACCCGGCCAGGATTTGAACCATAGACCTTCCGGCTGCAAGTTGGATGCTCTAACCACTTGGCCATGCAGTCGGTCTGGCTTTACTCTGGATTCCAACCGCTTAAAACTATAGCGGCCTGACGACAGGAATAGCCTAATACATTAAAATTAGTGGGGACTAGTTTGTATTTGATGATGCATTATGAACCAAAACATATCCTTCCTGAGACTAAATTTTTCACCCAGAGATGTACTTAAACCGCACAGCTTCCGGGGGCTGCGCCCCCTTGACCCCACTAGGGTTCCTTAGGCGGGGCCCTGGACCCCACCCGCTAAAGCTCGTTCCCCTAAGCAATGGAGTAGGGAAAACAAGCCAGTGAGCCACAAATGGAAAAAAAAAAGGCCGTGTTCGTCTCGACTTGAACCAATCGGTTGGAAACTGGGACGTTGAACCTAATCTGACTAACTAGTAACTACGCATTACCAGATCCGTCCGGAAAATATCATCTCCCCCCCCCCCTTCCCGGCAAAGATAACACCTTCGCTACGCTCCTGGGGAGGGTGCAAACTTTGAGAAAACTTTGGGCACATATGATGGTTTAGATGTAAAATTGGGCTTTTTGGAAAGATAATACAGCATTGAACTTATCAGATTTTTAGGCCTATCAAGTAATTTTTTGGTAGAACTGCCTACTACATTGAGGAAAATGGTACTTTCTAGGCTTCGTAACTTGTACCAAAACGTTCTGTATCTTGAGATTTCATGCTTTAGAAATTTAGGCTTTAAGGGATAGGGCAATTTCGAAGAAAAGTTCAGTAAAACACTTTTAAGGGGAATCACGACTTTAACTCACTTTTCGAAATCATTGATTTAAGCATTAAATTAACAAAGGGTTATTTAGGATATTTCGCAAGAGAATATTGTAGCCTGCGTCAAAAAAAAGGAGAAAGCCTACTCAAGAACTTTAGCCTACAGGTCTCGGGTGTGTTCTATACATTAAGCGGTTATAGTTAGTTCAGCAATATCGTTTACTGGACCAGGGAGCTGGAAGACATGGGAGGGTAAAATTTTCAAAGAACCTCTTTCGTCAGGACTAGTTATCCACCTGGCACATCTATAGCAGGGTCCGGGGATTTACCCGGCATAATTCGGGGAAGGGGGCCGTTCTATACATTTTTCAAGTTTCTTGCGACACTAAATGTTTTTCGCTTTTAACGTGGCTGATAGAATGATGCAAAACCGTGTTATCATTGGTAAAGCATTGGACCTACCACTTGCATAGAAATCCTCATTATTGAATGATATTTTTGCTGTGGAATGGCATCCCTCCAAGCATGGTACCTAAGACCGGCATATTATTTCCTGGAAGCTCTGAGGTATGGCACGACACAAGGCTCACCACATATGATGATGTACTAAAAATACACGTACATATAGGCCTACTAAAATTACACGTTCATGTACCAAAAATACACGATGATATACTAACTTCATACGATCATGATGTAAATTTACACCATCATATACTAAATATGCACTCTGTACTGGCATTTAGAATGCAGTGATCGACTCATGATACTGATCGACTCATGATTACTTACTATATATATGTTCATCATGTTAAATGTTACGATGTATATGTAAAATCACACGTTGTACATATAAAAGCACACGTTGTACATGTAAAAACTTACGACCATCATGTTATTATTGTCCTCCCCGCATGCCATACTGAGTGAGCCCTTCGGCGTTTACGAAGTCCGCCGAAAGGCTCATCGACATACGTTCATCATCTAAATTCATGCAATGTACTAAAAATACACGTTCATGTAATAACTACTTACGATCATGTACTGAATGCATAAGTTCATATACTGAATGCATACGTTCATGTACTAAGTGCATTGTCAGTTTACACGATGTACATGTGTAACTCAAGTGTTTATGATCGGCCATCCAGTTGATTGAATCCAATGTGTAGTGGAATCATCACCGGTGTAAGTACTTTTTAGTTTTCTGCACTTATTGGGTAGGCCACCCTAGTATAGACCGTTAATAATGCGTGTGTATACATAACATCATCAGTATTACGCAACAGTAACAAGCCTAGCCTAGGCAGATCTTACCATTTTGAATTGGACTGTCACATCACAGTCAGGAAATCAAAACAATATCATGCATCATATGCTATTGACGCGCGAGATAGGAGTACGTCTCAGGTGTTTTAATGTGTACGAGCACTGTATTTAAGTGTAGTACTGGATGTGTCCGGTCGTCCGCCGTGCTTATCGAGACGTCATTACCGGACTATTGCAAGAGGGGCTATCCCCGTTGTTGTTATTCTATGTTTTCAGGAAATTTGCATAAATTAAAAAATTACTTTTCACAGAAATGTTCCCACATGCACACCTATCACGTAGTTGTGATATTGTGTATTTTACATGCTGATCGTGAGTTTTGTCTCTTCAGTACATGGACGTATGCATTCAGTACATGATCGTAAGAAGTTAGTACATTAACGTGTATTTTTAGTACATCGCATGAGTTTAGATGATGAACGTATGTCGGTGAGCCTTTCGGCGGACTTCGTAAACGCCGAAGGGCTCACTCAGTATGGCATGCGGGGAGGACAATAATAACATGATGACCGTAAGTTTTTACATGTACAACGTGTGCTTATATGTACAACGTGTGGTTGTACATATACATCGTAACATTTAACATGATGAACATATATATTTAGTATATGATGGTGTAAATTTACATCATGATCGTATGAAGTTAGTACATCATCGTGTATTTTTGGTACATGAACGTGTAATTTTAGTAGGCCTACATGTACGTGTATTTTTAGTACATCATCATATGTGGTGACCCTTTTGGCGTGCCAAACTGAGGTACAGAACTTACGATATGAGGATACTAGCTGATGCTCTTGACAGATATCCAAATGGCAGTACAAAGGGAAGGGGGGGGGTCCAACACTTCACGAAGAGTCAAAGTTTAGGTACTGTGTGTGAAAGATTGTACACATGACAAGTGAGTTGCTAAATCGTTGGAGGTGCAGAGTAGTCTACGAGATAGCACGTCATCCTGTCAGCCTGGCATCCTTGACCATCCTAGACTGCCTTATTCGCCAAAACGTCGGCATCTCAATCCCTCTAGAATGCAGCAAATTTCACTCTATAACAAAACCTTGTTACCTACAATTCAATGTAGCAAGCGGTGCCCCTCCTCTCACGCCAATATCAAAATAATCGCATCAAACGACACCATTGTCCAGCCATATAACTGTTTTCATACACTGTAGCCTTTCATCCGCACTTCAATGAATAGTAATATGTTCAACTAGAAGCTGTACCAAACCCCTAAAAATATATTTTGTAAAGATTAGTAGAATGTTTTCCTTTTCTCTTTCCCCTTACTTTTGTCTTTTTTTCTTGTATAGTTTCTTTTTTCGCTAGGAGGGGTGGGGAAGGGGGAGCAACCAACTATAAGAAATTATTTTCCAAGCAGTAGATCGAAGGGGGGTTCTTAATTTGTGCGACCCACCATCGTGGGCTACGTCAGATGTAAAGATTACGTGGTCTAGTGTACAACTTGAAATCGTGACTATGATTCAATGCTAGGTAACTGTATTCTGGTTGAGCTGCAAAATGCAAACTAAGTCAAATAGTGTAGGACTTGCTTAACCTTATACAGAGGTACTACTATGTGTAAGGAAGCTAAGGAAAGGCAATCAAAATTGTTTATGAGAGGTGTTAAGTTACAATGATTTCTCAAAAATCAAGGCACTGTAAAAGTGTTTGGCGTTTCTTGTCCACAGAAGGGATTAAAATTTTTGTCTCTCGATTTTGGAGCTTGAGCTTCGCCACTGCATGTGGAGGGAACAACTCCGAGATGAAATAATTTGCCTCTATGTCGTATTTTAAGATCATAGTTATAGGCAATGCCATGTAATGCAGACGGCAAAATGCTCCAAACAGTATACTGCCATCTTTTCTTAAATCCAATCGGCTCTTTGGCGAAGGGCCGAAGGGCGAAACCAAAAGTTATTGAAGAAGGAGTTCTGCTCCCCAAAGGCGCTACGTTCCCAAGGGAAAACTCTTACTTAACATGACCAACCTCATGAAGTAAGGTGATACTTTTACATATTGATAGGGCAAAAACCGTTTAACAGCTACTGGAAAATACCTCTTTAAAATATAACTAATGGTACCTTAACATCCTTAGTTCAAATCATGATGACGTACGATGATGCCAAATTAATACTAAAACCTGGAAAGTATGTATTTTTCCAAATTTAACCCGACTCTCTGGCAAAGAGCCAAAGAGCGAAAAAGAATATTACTCCCTAAGGAGTTCTACTTCCCAAAGGAGCTATCCCCTAAGGGACAACTTAGGTATGACTATAATCATCATGCAGCTTGACCTAGACCTCGTAAAAAGTACGTTTTTCTGCTAACATTAGGCTGTTAGCTTTTATATTATATGTCCAGTAGTAACTTACAATAAATTTGTTACGAATAAAACATATTTCTTGAAGTATGTCGTAATTTGGAAACCAGAGAACGTAATGTAACGTCACAAATACCTTATGGCACCGTTTATACATCTTACAGCACTTTTAACTTTGTGATTCCACTATTCGGCATTCGTAATCCATAAAAAAGAAGAAAAAAAAAACTTCTGTTGTTATTTGTTTAGGTTCATTCATATCTTTACCAGCATAAAAGGTCGTCGACGAAAAAGGAAGAAATTCCCGACGCTAGGCTTATCTTCACTAACGGGTTCGATGACCTCCTTCCGCATCTCCTCTAATCGTAACATTGGACTTACATAGCGATAAACTGCTCATTACAATTTCCTAAATACATTACATTTTTTTCAGATTATATATGAACTTGAAGACATGATGTGACATGTTTGCAAGGTTCTAACATATTTACACTCATAATAAAAATATGCAATTGAAACAATTGAGGAACTGAGTTAAAAGGGCTTGGCATGTTAAATCATCATCATTCGCCGTGTACAAGTACAAGTTGTTTTACATAACCCTGTAAAGACTACAATCTTGGACAAAACTCGTTGGAACACCTGAACCCCTGCTCCCCCGTACAGTGTTGGAGGTAATAATGTCAATTGGAGATGCACTGCTTTAGTTTGGACACAACATTGTACTGGGGGGACGGGGGTTTCGTTAATCGTGGGCAACACTGTACTGGGGGACGAGGGTTTCCTAAATCATGCACGACATCATATTGTACACGGTACAAAAGTTGAAGGTAATCCAACAGTTTTGTCCAAGATTGTCTGAGAATTAGCAGCACATTTTTCAAAGGTTTTCGGAGAAATTAGAGCGATAGACTGAGAACTTTAGTTTATAATTTCAAACGTAATGATAATTATTCTCTTAGGATGTAATCATTATGGCAGATTCGCAAAATAATAATAAAAATATAATCATCCATCAACGATAAACGGTAGTCACTGCAAAGGAATCAAGTTAAATAAGTCGACGCAATTACTTTAAGGTTGACTCTGAGAAGAGAAGGCGTCAACTTACTGCTAGAGAAATGCACATGAAGTCTTTTCTTCGCCCCAAAAATGTGGGCACCAATTTTAAAACCCATTACGAATAAGAGTAAATCAGTTTCAAACGATTAACACTGGTTGTTCACAAAAGGGTCAACTGTCCAGGGACTTTTTATATTGTACCGTTTATCGAGGCGCTATTTCGTTTTCAAAGACCTACTGAATGGTTTTCATCTCCCTGTTGTTTAAGAGTACTCTAAGAAATATATATATATATATATATTTATATATATATATATATATATATATATATATATATATATACATATATATATTCATATATACATATATATATATATATATATATATATATATATATATATATATATTTCTATTAATAACCTATTAGGGAGACAAAATGCAGTTATAATTGGTATATTAAGGAGACATTTTCACTATGGAGACAAATTCATGTCTCCCTAATTCTTTGCACCATTATTTAAACCCCTTCTCTACATTCTTTCTAAAAGATTTTTATTTCTATGGTAGCGTATTAGCGCCCTCTTTATTATGCTACTGTGTAAGCTGCATAAATACATCATAGGTGCTATTATTTACCATAGAAATACAGGTGTGTCATGTGTTGCATGTAATTTATATGTATTATAGGGAGACAAATAAGTATTGCGAAATACTTTATAATATATTGTTTATTTAATTAAACCTTGTGTGTAAAAGATACAGTTAAAACAAACGTACCATAAGTTAAAGGCATTCATTAAGAATTATTGGTATTTTTGTATGAATATTTGTATGCTTAGATATGGAAATATATTAAATTTTATGAATATAACCGATTGTCTCCCTAAGGAAGGATTTTATCCCAATGTCTCCCAAATGTTTAATTTAGTTTTATATATATATATATATATATATATATATATATATATATATATATATATATATATATATATATATATATATATATATATATATATATATATATATATATATATATATATATATATATATATATATATATATATATATATATATATATATATATATATATATATATGTAAATATTGCCTCCCCTCCCGTTTCACCTTTTCAGTATTTCCCGTAAGGGGTGCAATTGGACATCATTTTTTCATTGTTTTTTCGCCAAACCCTTTCACTTGGAGAGCCTGCTCTATAGAATACAGTTGTCTTTAACGTGAAGCTCGTTCCTTCCAAGTAGAAAGCAACTGAGCCTGTGAAAAGATTCTGCACAGGCTGATAATTTACCTTTGAGAGCATCGATGGCCTCTAATCTTTAAGCAAACTGTTGCTTTTGTTGGACGCAGTGGACGCTTGGCGTCCGTAAGGTTCCTCCCTTCGCTGTGATTTGCGAAATTCCGCAACAGCGCCACGATAAACAGTACAAAACAAAAAAGTCCCTGCACAACTGACCTTTTTGTGAACAACTAGTGTTTATCGTTTGAAACTGATTTACTCTTATTTGTAATGGGCTTTAAAAATTGATTCCTTAACAGTGACTACCGTTTATCGTTAATGGATGATTATATTTTATGTTATTTTTTTTTGCGAATCTGCCATAATGATTACATCCTAAGAGAATAATTATCACTACGTTGAAAATATAAACTGAAGTTCTTAGTCTAGCGCTCGAATTTCTCCGAAAACCTTTGAAAAATGTGCTGCTAATTCTCAGACAATCTTGGACAAAACTGTTGGAACACCTCCAACCGTTGTACCGTGTACAATATGATGTCGTGCATGATTTAGGAAACCCTCGTCCCCCAGTACAGTGTTGCGCACGATTTACGAAACCCCCGTCCCCCCAGTACAATGTTGTGTCCAAACTAAAGCGGTGCGTCTCCAATTGACATTATTACCTGAAACACTGCTCAGACTGTCTGAGAATTAGCAGCACATTTTTCAAAGGTTTTCGGAGAAATTAGAGCGATAGACTGAGAACTTTAGTTTATATTTTCAAACGTAATGATAATTATTCTCTTAGGATGTAATCATTATGGCAGATTCGCAAAATAATAATAAAAATATAATCATCCATCAACGATAAACGGTAGTCACTGCAAAGGAATCAAGTTAAATAAGTCGACGCAATTACTTTAAGGTTGACTCTGAGAAGAGAAGGCGTCAACTTACTGCTAGAGAAATGCACATGAAGTCTTTTCTTCGCCCCAAAAATGTGTACACCAATTTTAAAATCCATTACGAATAAGAGTAAATCAGTTTCAAACGATAAATACTGGTTGTTCACAAAAGGGTCAACTGTCCAGGGACTTTTTATATTGTACTGTTTATCGTGGCGCTATTTCGTTTTCAAAGACCTACTGAATGGTTTTCATCTCCCTGTTGTTTAAGAGTACTCTAAGGAATATATATATATATATATATATATATATATATATATATATAATAAGAGTAAAGTAAATGGTGAAAGTCAAATACATGCTAAAAAGATGGACAAAAAGCACCGGGCTTGGAAGCTTTCGGTTTTTAATCAACGTTCTTCAGCCAAACTGATAAAAAGCAAGCATACAAACTGTTAAAAGAGGCAAACGTACGACTTGAGCAAGTAAAAGCTTTAAAAAATGCCTGAGCGTTACAGTGATAAAAGGTGAGAATCTCAAAGCGAATAAAGGCTGATAACTTTCCAAAGAGCTTAAAAAACATAAAAAGGTAGAACACTAAATAATACAAAAGTAATAAAAGCCGACTAGCAGAAATAAAAGAGTCAAGACAATCCTAAAATGGGTTTAAAAAGGATTACAAGTTTGGCTGAAAGGAGAAGGCGGGCAAGGGATTAGTTCAAGTAACTGACCCTCTTGTGTGAATTGAATTCCTTTCTTTTATTAAGACCGAAGGGATGGACAGTACACAGCTGAGCCATCCAATAAGCTTCTCTTTTGGTTAAAATAATGTCTACATTTGTTGGTGCTATGAATTTTTTCGATAATAATGAAACGAATATTGTTGAGCAAATGTGGATTAGAATTAAAATGCACAGCTAATTCACATCTTATTTTGTTGTGGATAAGATCAGACTTATGGTTACGAAATCTAACCTTGAATTGGGTAGCAGTAGAGCCCACGTACTGTACTTTATATATATATATATATATATATATATATATATATATATATATATATATATATATATATATATATATATATATATATATATATATATATATATATATATATATATATATATGTATATATTGCCTCCCCTCCCGTTTCACCTTTTCAGTATTTCCCGTAAGGGGTGCAATTGGACATCAATTTTTCATTGTTTTTTCGCCAAACCCTTTCACTTGGAGAGCCTGCTCTATAGAATACAGTTGTCTTTAACGTGAAGCTCGTTCCTTCCAAGTAGAAAGCAACTGAGCCTGTGAAAAGATTCTGCACAGGCTGATAATTTACCTTTGAGAGCATCGATGGCCTCTAATCTTTAAGCAAACTGTTGCTTTTGTTGGACGCAGTGGACGCTTGGCGTCCGTAAGGTTCCTCCCTTCGCTGTGATTTGCGAAATTCCGCAACAGCGCCACGATAAACAGTACAAAACAAAAAAGTCCCTGCACAACTGACCTTTTTGTGAACAACTAGTGTTTATCGTTTGAAACTGATTTACTCTTATTTGTAATGGGCTTTAAAAATTGGTGTACACATTTTTCGGGGGAAGAAAAGACTTCATGTGCCTTTCTCCAGCAGTAAGTTGACTCCTTCTCTTCTCAGAGTCAACCTTAAAGTAATTGAGTCGACTTATTTAACTTGATTCCTTTACAGTGACTACCGTTTATCGTTAATGGATGATTATATTTTATATTATTTTTTTGCGAATCTGCCATAATGATTACATCCTAAGAGAATAATTATCACTACGTTGAAAATATAAACTGAAGTTCTTAGTCTAGCGCTCGAATTTCTCCGAAAACCTTTGAAAAATGTGCTGCTAATTCTCAGACAATCTTGGACAAAACTATTGGAACACCTCCAACCGTTGTACCGTGTACAATATGATGTCGTGCATGATTTACGAAACCCCCATCCCCCCAGTACAATGTTGTGTCCAAACTAAAGCGGTGCATCTCCAATTGACATTATTACCTCCAACACTGTTCAGACAATCTTGGACAAAACTCGTTGGAACACCTGAACCCCCGCTCCCCCGTACAGTGTTGGAGGTAAGAATGTCAATTGGAGATGCACTGCTTTAGTTTGGACACAACATTGTACTGGGGGGACGGGGGTTTCGTTAATCGTGGGCAACACTGTACTGGGGGACGAGGGTTTCCTAAATCATGCACGACATCATATTGTACACGGTACAACGGTTGAAGGTGTTCCAACAGTTTTGTCCGAGATTGTAGGGCCGCAGACGGCGAGGGCTTTTAACCATGGCAACGTTGACCAGGCTCATTCTTAATCCATTTTTGGCTGTGTCACTGACGGGGTAGAGGCTGGCGATCCAACCAATTAACGATCACTTTTATAAATAAACAAAAATATTGTGCTCTACTTCTATTTTGTTGTCTTACATTAACTGATTTGAACAATGTAAGACTACGGTTTGAAACATGCCCCCACATCTCTGACATGTCTGCAAACCGTTAAAGCTGCTTTGGTAAGGAAAATTAAATTCCTGAATTTTTATACTTTTATATCACATTTGTTTGTAGGAATAGTTTCTTTCTGTCCTTTTCTTTACAACAAATCACCACTAACTCAAGGTGACTAGATCTAGAGTCACATTTCATTAAGGTGAGGATAACATAACTCGATGCCAATTGGCCAATGTTTTCTTTCTTTATTTATGTATTTTTTGTCAATCACAAACCATTACTCAAATACCATCACATAAACTTAGCATGAAATAATGAGCTAGCAGTGACAGATATTGACACGATGAAGAATAATGTTACTTACAGTATGAGAAGGCTCCCTGGGAAAACATTTCGTGGTATCTGTGAAATACTGTTGTGGTCCAAGTATCTGAAAGACCAAGCAAAAGAGATAATGACAAAATTTATTTAATTTGCAAATAAGGAAGGTTTTCAAGGTAATTTCTGTATACAATCAAAAACAATGCCAAATTTTCTAAAGAGAAAATGGTATTGAATAGAATTACATCGAAATGCTTTATTTTATGGTAATCCGTTTGATCCACTTCCAGGGGCGGATCCAGGATTTCTGAAAAGAGGGGGGGGGGCGAAGTTGTTCGACCTGCGATTGATGGCACTATACCATCTAAGCAGAGCACCACCATCGGTTGGCGCGGAGCGTACAAGAAAATTTTTGACAAAATAGACCTCCCAGATCGCCGGAAATAGCACTTCCCATGTCTTATTTTTGCATTTTCTGCTTCATATAATTTCATGTCTCAACTCTCAATACATTAATTTTTCCACAAGTTATTAACAGAAGACAATTTTCATAGGTACAGTGCCTTACTACAATGCATCCTGTTCAAGACGTCTAATCAGATCTTCAGTAATCATGTTCTAATTTGGTGAATATTGAAGGACTTCCTTGAGAAGTTTGTGACCAATATCTTAGTTCGACTTGATTCCAGGACCTAGGTACCTTGCATTGACATGTGGGCGTAAATGTACGTTTTATCACGTGCATGTTTCCCTCTGCTTAATTTCTTGTTCTGCGTGGACTCAGTGAGAAAGTGAAAATGACCCAAAATGCACGAAACTTGGCAGCCCTGTCATTGTCTTGGGGGTACGCCCAGGCAGTTTAATCATGGTATTATTGTAGGCCTTACATGGTATCAAAACTGTGCTGTAGGCCAATCGTGTCCTTCTCCGTTTCCCCGCTTCCTACCGCCTATGCGTAGTATACCAGAAATTTGGGTAAGAACACATCCCAGATAGCCGGAAAAGGCACTTCTAAGGCCTTGTAACTCGCATGATTTTCCATCTTAATTCTCTTTTGCAGTGGCGTAGCTAGGATTTTTTTTTTGTTTGGGGGGGGGGCTCTGGGGGCTGGAGATTTTTGTGGGGCTCCCGTTTACTATCTAAGCAGAGCGCCACCATGTTGGCGCGGAGCGTACCAAGAAAATTTGAGATTTTAATACATCCCAGATCGCCGGAAATGGCACTTGCCAGGCTTGACAGCAGCCATCAAGAAGTGCAATTTTTGTGAACAAAATGTAAAGTTTGATTTTATTTTAGGGTGGATTAGCTCAGGTGGTGGGATTTTTTTGTCCACGTTTGAATCCCTCTATAAATGTTGACAATCTTATGCCTTAGACCAGGGAGTAGTTACGTAACTCCGTGCTTAGACTAACCGTATTAAATGTGCAAACCTGTCGTCCAAATGGAAAACATAATGTTACCTTCTAAATTTGGGTGTATACAGAACGAAGACCAAAGACCTAAAAAACAAAGACTTAAAAGGGAAGACCTAACCAAAATGCAAAACATTTACACTCTCGAATGTATAATGCAAAACTATTGAAGTAACGCGACAGAAAAAGATAGTGGTGTAATGTAAAAAATGTCTGTTAGATTTGTTGTCGTAATTGAAAGGCTACAGCGGTATGCGGTCCTCGTGTCAGCATGTTCAGTTGCCTCGTGTGGTATAGGCCTACTCTTCATATTACCCGAATTCCACATGGATACCGTCAACATCTACTTCCAGCAGGCCCATCTCTCTATGAGTTATGGTATGAATATAAAACAAGAAACAGAAGACAAAAATGGTTGACGAAAATTGAAAGAAAAAACTTACTCTGAATTAGAACTGCCTGGGGAGGGGTTCGAAACTCAACAGTAGCTATACCGCATTGAATTGAGACGAAGGATATCTTGTCACAATACCATGCATTCCGTGATGTTATTTTAAAATTACATTAAACTCGCTACAGCCTTCACGCGTGCCTATTTAAGGTGGTTTAAATGAGCATTACTTAAAAATGTACCAGCGTCATGTTACCGCTTATGAAGGAATTATTTCTGTTCTCTATTTGGAATCGTACAAAAGTTCAGTCCTCACTTTTTGGTGGTCACAATTTAGAGGAACGGCCTTCACCTTACTAGGATAACGATCGCAGATGCTGGCTTAAATAGGCTGGTGTACAGGAGGTAATATACAGATCAGGTAGCATTACAGTGACATGTAAAATGCTGTTTAACTTGAAGCTGTGAGAGTCAGGATCAAGTGTGGTCTCGTTCATCGATCAGATCCTTGCTGTATGCATATGCATGTGCTGTTACGCATACATCACTTACAAGTATAGGACAACCTAGCTTTGCACGTAATATTCCTGAGCAAAATTATGTTTCTGTGATTGATATTATCTCACTGTAATAGTCAGTCTTTTCATGGTTGCACTGAATCCTTTGGAACTAGTTGTTCAATATCATTGTTCAGATTTTTATCCAAATATTACGGTTCGGGGAAAGTGACTAGGAATGTGCTTGGAACAAAAATCTACCAAAAGGTAGGAGGTGGCTGGACATCTTAAGAGTTAGACTTAGTCGCTTATAGGAACAAATCATGACTCATATTTTTCCTTCAGATTGTCACCAATCTCCTATTTTGACATTCACCTTTCATGTAATATTGAATTGGAAAATTATAGTGTTGTATAAGAAGAATGAAATAGGATTACACAAGAGAAATGTCAACCCATGGGAGTTGAAGACTCTGGCAAGTCTAAAAAAGACGGCAGATATACTTTGATATTGGCTCGTAAAATCGAAGACTTGACAAACCAAGGCTTTAAAGCGGAGACTTAAAAACAAAGATCTGAAAATGAAAACTCTCACAAAAAATTAACACTCATTTGATACGCTGCCACGGTGGAAATGGCTGGCAAAACTTGGTTTTGAACTATAGATTAATGCAATGGGTGGGATGAGGTATCTTTCCGATTGAAAAATTGTGTATTTCAAACGTTTTCTATCACAAATCTCTCGCAATCCAATAAAATTATAAACCACGTCAAGCTGTTTCGTAGTGTTGAGAGGATTTTCAAATATGGCTACAACCATTGGGCATATGACTAGGCATGAATACCAAGGAAACTGAATTGCAAGGAAGTTTGCTAAGCACGATATCGAATTCTGACTCCTTGTGTTTGGTCTAAAACTTACGAAGGTACAATGACACTTTTGGCGTAAATGTTTGATGACCGGAAAGTGCTTTTCTGTCGCCAAATGAAGTGGAAAATATTCCAGGGGAAGGGGTAAGATTTTCGATTTGTGTTGGAGAGGAGGGGGGTCGATAGGTCTCCACTGATCTCGTACTTACGTATATGTATGGAAATAGTGCGGGTGGATTTGGGAAGTCCTGGGTGTCTGGAAGAAGGGAAGTGGTATGAGATAATAGGCCACTTGGAGACGGTCAAACAGGAACGACTTCTTTAGACATTTTCAAATCGAAATCATCTCTGTAATTTTTACGCAGTTAAATAGTGTGTTTGGTATCAAAGTTTTAGGAAGTAAAACTTCTATATACGAATGATGTGGTTTCAGATTCGTTCCGTAGGAGGATACATCGTGTGTAAAGGTTGATTAAGACAAGCCACATATGCGGATATATCCGCCTTTCCTGAAACTATCTTGCACGGCAGATATGTCCTCCTAAAATAATGTAGAAAACGATATGAAAAAAGTACTGCAGTACGTTTAACTTTTCTCACATGTGCGGCAATGACTTTAACTTAAGAGACATATTGCAAGGCGAGCTTTCGTTGACAAATCTGCAGAAATTTCGATACGATAATATTTTAATGTATTAAAAGGGTCTTTACATTTACTACAAGTGGCCGACTCTTATGTCTTGCTGAGGTGAATCCTCCCATGCAATACGATCGACAGTGCTGTACGATGTCAAATAATCACTCAGTGAATGCTTTTCTACAATTGCGGAAATGGGTGTAATTGGAATATTACGAAATAACGTTCATTTTTGTTTTTGCCTTTGACTTGACTTGAAGGAAAATGATTTAAGACTTGATATAAAAAAAATCTTTTGTTTATAAGTAACTATAGGGGAGTGGGGGGAAGGGATGGCTAAATGGCAAGGTTTCCTCAGACAACTGTTCCATTTGTCGGTAATTTATTTTGTAATTGAGACAGCGAATCTTCCGTTGAAAGTTGAGCACTGCAACAATTCATTTTGCATAAATTTGGAAAACTTTTTATGACAATAAAGGTGTCCTTGTGAATAAGGGCGACCAAATGACGACAGACAGTAGATACCTGATGAAGGCACGGAGGTCGACCATGGATTTTTCAGAGGGGGGGGGGGGTGGATTTTCTAGACTTAGAACAAGACCTTGTGTGATCTGTGGGAAATTCAGGCACCTGTTCGCCTTCAAACGTGAGGAAGGCAGGTCCGAAGAAAGGTCATACCATGCGGGGCTTCCAGGCACTGTCGACCCAGTACGAGGAGGCAAAAACCTCGCGCGAAGTACAGTGGCAGTGCTGGAGGCCCCGAGGCCAGGTTTTCTCCTCGGCTGGCCTGAAGGCCAGTTTTGAGACTGTAGTGGCAGACCGTTTAGCAAGGCATTTCGAGGTCTCCACGAGGCCAGCCCTATAGTGCAGCCCGTAACCAAGGGGAGCGGAGGGGCAAAGTCCGCTTAAAAACATTTTCGCCCCACTAAAAATATCAACTTACCATTGACTTTACACACTTTTACACAACTCGCCCGCCTCTTAATTATAGTATTTGTCTCCCCCCCCCCCCCGAAGCAATTTCTCCCCCTTAATTACCTTGTCTAGAAACGGGCCTGCTTCAGTGACGTGTAATATTTGCCCAAAATGTTTTTCACTGTTAAATGTATAGGAGAGTTTCACACCACGTTTGCCGTAGTACTAAAGCCATATAAAGCAGGGGGCTCACCAGAGGAGGACAGGGTTCCTAGAAGGTGGACAGCCGGTTACAGGCCACGCCCGTCGGGAGGTGTGCTACCTCGTTAGGGAAAATGAGAGTTCGTGTGGAGCCAAAATTGATTCATTCAAATAACGAGTGATGCCAAATTTTATATTAGCCTACTAATAGAATCATGGTTTCCTAACATGTTTTAAGCAGAATTGTTCCTTTGTTTTATGCTTTGGAGTCCGGTTACCTGGAGTCTTAATTATTCTACGTTTCTAGTATTAAATGTTGGATACCCACTTATGCTGAATTTAAGTTAAAACGTTTGCTTTGAGTGCGATTTACTACATCCTATGTTGTTTAGGATGTAAAAATGCCTTGAGAGGGTGGGCAAAGCATGGTGCCCCCATAGGGAACAATGGCACCCGTCACGTACTTCGTCCATTTCTTCGGGGCGCCATAGACCTAATGTAGTCCCCAATGGTGGTCAGCGGTCCCGACTGCTTTGGTGTATAACGAAAGCACGTTAATATGGTCCCGAAGTTATTGGTGCTTTTTAGGGCGTTTTGGACTCGTCTTTTTTCATATTTTGTTTCTACTTAGCAAGCACGTTGACCCTCCACTCTCATAAATTACACAGTTTATCATAGGGTGTATGGGTGGAAAAGATACTACGCGCTGCACCAGATAGATGTCAAGATATGTGTCAGTCTTCCAAAATATGCATGTTTTGAAACAGAATGAGAATCTTGTGTCTTTAAATAATCCTATCCAAGATACAAGTTAGACAGATTTCCGCTAGGAGAAGAGTTAACACTGACTGAGTTTTAAACTCCTTGCAGCAAGTATGTAGATTGACTCAAATTTGTAGTTAGATGACGTAAAATAGTAATGTTTTAAAGTGCTCTTTCTATCTCCGACTTTTCGACGCAATCTCAGTTCAACTACGGTACCTCCGGATACCTTGACTTTCGCTCAATAATTTCCGATACCATCCACAAAATTTCCTTCTTATTGACTATACTAATGCAGATCTGACATATAACTGTCATAATCATTTATCGTTTTCGATTTCCTGCTTTATACGTAACGTTGACTTACAGGTTCAAATCCATCACAGGTACCGAAATCAAGGATCAAAACGTCACTTCCTCAATTCAAAAGGTGGAAAGTAACCATCCATTCGGCCAAAGAGTCATTATAGTTATAGTAAGAAATGAAAATAGGAGATGTTGTTATGATGGACAAATCTTTGGCAATGGAAAATGGAATAATACATTGTCTTGTTTTTTTCGGCGCGATTTGTTTATTATTACTTCCAAGTTCCCGTAGTTTCATTTCGGACAAATTCGGTGAAATTATTGCAAAATTCGTTCCATCATCCATCCTTCCCTCTCTTAAGCTCACTGCTCATTAAATCGATTGGTTACTAGTCTGCGTTGAGCCTACAAAAACCAAAGCGGTCAAACTGAGATTTTTTGTCGTTTGTTCAATGCACTGCTTTAGTAGAGGTACTCGTATACCACTGAGTACTCGAGACAAGTTTCTGTACCCGTACCTGTACCCGGTATTCGTGACCTGGTACCCGTACTCGTGTCCACGCCATGATATCCGTGCCCGTACTCATGGTCCTGTACTCAGACCTGTAATTGTACTCACTTTCCAGTTAATATACACTCAAACTTTATGTTAAAGCTTAAAGGTGATCAGTCGTCTTGAAATATTCTTTGTGACGTCAGCCTTTTCTTGACATGTTTCTGCAGTCGTCACTGTTCAAGGATACACCGTACAAGTAGCTATGATGACATCGGTATAGCTAGTAGGTATACAGCTACAAGCCGTCTCTTCTTGCTTACCGATTAGCTATACCATGCTTGTACGGTGTATCCTTGAACAGTGACGACTGCAGAAACATGTCAAGAAAAGGCTGACGTCACAAAGAATATTTCAAGACGACTGATCACCTTTAACTGTTTCACTGTGCAGTGTAGCTTATAATACTGAACTCTTCACGATTACGTCACAACATATCACGCGATAGCACTAATTAGCAAATTACCGTGACACTGTACATGGTACACGTACATAATTGAACAGAGTAGCCATGTACACATTCTACACAAAATGCCAAATTTTCCTTAATATTTTATCGCATTTGTTGGCAAATTTTCCAGGGGAGGGTAGCCTTCTAGTATAGAATAAAAACAAAAACCTGTGCCTTTTGTCAATTCACCCACAACTTAGTTGTGCCATAGGACCTACATTTCACTTTGTACATTGCACATACACTTCCAGTACCCTTTGCCTGACATCATTTGTCGATATACACGAATAGTCTTGTAGACTTGCCCCAAGTCTCTCGCGATGTTCTCTCCTCTTTCACTGTTCCTCTCAGGCCTCTCCGACTACATCACTGCAGGCACAACAACAATTTCTCACACTCCCCGCTTTCTACACCGAATGATTGTAATGTTGCTATACACCGTGCTCACCCGTATCGAACAACACACAGCGAACGGGGCTTGCCCGCAAAAATTTCTCACGCTCCCGCTTGTATACACCGAATCATTGTATTGTCGTTATACACTGCGCTACACGACGAGCAGGTATAGTCCTTAGGCTGAGGGGGTCCCCGTGTGCATGAGAGGTCCCCTAAGTTTCTCTTCATATTATTGAAGTACACCATGTGGCACATCAAAAAAGTTTGGGTAGACTTTTGGTAACCCGGCAATAATCGAGAAAATGACGTCATAAGCCACGCCCATTGACGCTCTATTGGAACCAAAATTTAGGGGTAGGGGAAACATAAATCACTGTATCTTTAGAAGTATAAGTCACAGAACAACAAAATACCCCTTAACATGTTTGTATTTAAGTACTCTATTCATTCAAACAATCATTTTTCAAATTAGTATGTTAATGAGGTCACCAAAGGTCAAAAGGTCACGAAAATCGGGTACAAGTGAAAATTTGACCGTTGCCCCAAAATAGCCTGTCAAATCATGGATTCATTTATTTTGATATTTGTGATGCATGGAAATGTTAGAAAAGATGCTACTAATTGTTTTGATATGCATTTCAGGCCATTTAATACCTTAGCTAACAACATATCATAATATCAACTGGAAAATTCCATTAATCTAGAAATTGGGTATTGTGCACTCAAGCATATAGTATGCTGTGCATGCAGTGTAGTACCCACAAATACATTAGTTGAGCAATATTTGACAATGTTTTTATGCTTTCCATACAGAAGAGAAGTTTCTGAATGGTCAGTTTGTTTTATTTACCCTTACTGAGCCTTTGGAAGGTAGCTGGATAGCTCATGAACTGTTCATCCCCCCCCCCCCCCCAAAAAAAATAAATTACGGTACGACAGTAAAAATGTACGTACGTCGGCCTGGCCAAGGCTGGTCCTAGGCACTTCAAGGGTCTTACTGTATGAATAATATATATATTTCCAGGGTACGTTTCTGCATGCCCTGTGACGTCCAACGGTGCATGCACGCGGCACTCCACATCAATATAGTACTATAGCCAAACCAATATCGATAGTTGATCGACCGCTCGCCGACATTCATCAATCAAATGTCCCAGTATTGATGCATCATACAATGAAATGATCCAGCTGTGTATGTAGAAAATGTTCACTGAGCTAAATCTTTTTTAACAGTTGATGATAATGCCCACTAATGGTCATAAATTAGTCAACTTTTACCCACACAGAAACCACACTTATGCCTTGTGCACAGCAGGATCGTTTTGGGCAAGATTTAGGACCTAATTTTAAACACAATGGTGAACTTGTGAAAACTGAGAACAGACTTCATACACAAAAATTGTTCATTATGCAGTAGTGTATTGATATCAAATTTACCCCTTCCTTTTTCACGCATTTCCTCCACTAATTTTGCCTCAAAACAACCTTTTCTTGATTCATATATATATATATATATATATATATATATATATATATATATATATATATATATATATATATATATATATATATATATATATATATATATATATATATATATATATCATATGTAATTTTAAGGCCTTTTGACCTGGGGAGTAGCCAGGAATTTGTCAAGGGGGGCAAAGCCCATAGACAGTCTCAGCGCTCCGGGCCACCATGGGTTGGCGCGAAGCGCAAGAAAATTTTTACCCAAAATGCCTCCCAGGTCGCTGGGAATGGCACTTCCCAGGCCTATTTACCTCGTATAAATAGGGAAAACACTAGAATATTTTAAAAATAAACATTCAAAAATACCAAAAATATGCTCAAGGGGGGCAGCCGACCCCTTCGCTACGCGCCTACTTTTGACAAATTAAAGACGCTGTGAGCAGTGGCGCCGGAAAATTTTTTGAAAATGATCCCCAAAGGCGTTTAAGCTATAGATTTCTGAAGGAGGTAGGCTGAGGTGTGTTTTCGACCTAGTGATGGATCTACAACCATTTTCTATCACAAATGGTTCTCAAACTATCAGAATTATCGCAAATCCTTCGCAATCCTTCGAAAACTTTCGCGCGCTCCGCGCCCTTTAAACCTTCCCTAAATTTTGTCCTTATTATCAATAATTTCCAGTTGCAACTCCTGCAGAAGCACAGTAACAGAAGAAGTCGACAGCTGTTTATGAATTCTCAGGTAAAAGACTGGCTTTTTGATTGGCAAATAGGTTTGTTGGGAAAATGAAAGTGTCTCGATGCAGAGCATGAATGCAGGTTTTGTCATGGTTATCTTATTTAATGAAAAATTTCGGCACGCTTCGCGCCCATTCGTCACGGTTTTCACTTCATCTCATGACCATTATTAAGGTTATAACACAACTATTCTGATCACAACACCTTTCCGAAAAAAAGAAGTTCCAACCTCTGTTTAGGCTTCGCATCAATATGGGATCTTTGATCTTTCAATCTTATTTGTGGCATGATGGGGAAGGTTGAAAGTACTTATTTGCCCTTAAACAGTTTTCAAAACTTTGTAGGGGCCTACGAGATCTTTCAGTCTAATTTGTAGCATGTGGAAGGTTGAAAATACTTATTGGCCTTTATACATTTTCAAAAAAAATTACCGAGCGCTTCGCGCGCAGCCATTACTGGTATAGACGGTGATTGTTAATACACTTAAGACGAAAAAACATTCTGAAACACGCTTGTTTAGTCCTTCACCCCTTTTGCTTTACCTAGCAGGGGGTCTAATATCACCTCCCTGCACCTATACTCTTCCTCCCATTCTCCATTGCTGGAAGCTGTTCGTCTACATTTTCGTTCAAACTTAGTAAAATACCACAGTGGTCAAATGCCTGGTATCATCCTCTTTACTATCATCATGGATGTCAGGTAATAATCACCATATCAGTGCCCCATTTTATATAATTAATCCAGAGCTTCCAGGTGGCACTATACCGGTGTCTGCCAGCCTTAGATGCCCTTTTATAATGCACAACGAAGCAAAGGAAAATTTTTGAAAAAGTCCAGTTTCTGTGGACTTCACTCACGTATTTTTACGTAAGCACTTTCCCTGAATAGAAGGCCTTGAAGTAGCCAAAAGGGGGGGGGGGCGGGAGCTTCAGGAGGGTTGTTGACAACATACCCTTCTCTAAGACAATATGCTCTCCTCTTTCACCTAACCAAAAATTGGAATTCACTAAATTATGGATATTGTACTTTCCAGCCATATATGATCAGTTCCAAAAATATACCAAAAATAGCACCATTTTGCATCTAGGCAACCATAAATTAACAAAAATTTCTCAAAGGGGAGGGGTACATCCCTCCCCCAGGACGGCACCGTTATGTAGTGACAGAAAAGGATTCCACACTGCTGTTTACAATCGCACGGGCGCACAAAAAGGTACAGTTTATACAGACTTACACAAATTTACACTGAGGTGGCATTACGACGTACTTCATCTGTTCTGAGGTTCGACTCCTGGCCGGGTCATACCAAAGACTTTAAAAAAGGAACCTACTGCCATTGTGCTTGGTGCTCAGCGTAAGCAATGAAGTAGGGAAAACAAGCCAGTGAGCCACAACTGGAAAAAAAAGGCCGTGGCCAGCCCGACTTAAACCAATTGGTTAGAAACTGAGCCGTAAAACCTCATCTAACTACTTCATCTGTTCTGCCTCCCCAATCACTTAGATGATCCTTTATGTTTGGTCCCCCTGTTGAATAACCATGGCTACGCCACTGTAGGGAGCATTCCATTATTTAAGGGACTTCTGCCATACTTTACTTGCTAGTATGGGGCCATTTAAACCCTAGGGTCACAGTGTCATTATTGGTACAGTAAACGATTGTCTTACAGAGTAATTTTTATTTGATGTAAAGGTCCTTTGATTTACATTCATATTCTTTATTTCTTTCAGTAAACCACACAGACACACAGCCAATGAACATGTACACACGGGTGCACAGTGATAGATAAATAGCACAGCCACTCTGTTATATACTTAGGCCCAACTGGACATGTGTATAGGCCAAGGGTCAAAGTTATTATTGTACTGCATGCAGTACCAGAAGTGGAATTATAATAACGAGAGAGAAAAATAAATATCATGCGTTTCACCTTAGGTCTACCCTTGGCTAATAAGTGTTTTATTTTTATGTAGTTAGTCTACATAAAAAGTAACCTTAGGCTCTTGTTGCCTAAGCTCGTGAAAATTTCATATTTTGAAAATGGTTTTGCATCATTTCAGACACAAATTTAAGCATGGACAAAAATTTGTACGATTATGCTTAATAAATATTGTCTGTTTTCCTTTCATTTCAATTTCCTGCAAAAAATATCCTAAGTTTTGTATCCCCAAATTTTGTCTCTAGCCGTTTTAGTGTGTAAATTGCCTACGGAACGACTTAGGCAAGTCAAAACTTTATGCAAACAAAGATGGCGGACGGTGGCGACAATATTTGCTCGTCTATGATTGGTCTATTTTTATATGATGCCAGTGGTCGTACGTCACAAAAATTCTCGGCGCATTTCAATGTGGGAGAAAACAGTCTCGCTCACTATTTATGAGTCTCGCAAAATAAAAATACTAAAAGAATTAATAAAAAAATACTTCCCTTCGTTCATTCAAAAAAGTAAGGGTATATTTCAGCTTTTCACATTTTTGTCTTTCGTTTGAGTATAACCTTAACGCAGTTCAGGACGTCTTCTTTCTACAATACTTCCAATCCTACTGTTATTAGCGAAATTCATATGGATGGGGACATATTGCAATTCTGGTAATTTTTACATTCCTTTTGTGATGCAAAGCATCATCTCCTCTTAAAAACAAAGGAAGTTGTGTGGTGCCACCCATCAGAATAAGACATTAAAAGCATCTTTTGGTAAAGACTTAAACCGAAAGACAGACACTTATCTCGATTAAAACAAGGACTTCAAGGCTAGGTCAAAGTTTACTCTCTCCCATAAGGCTGTGCTGCACTCATTTACAGCCGTGAGAGAATTCGAAACAAATTTGACATTTTCCCACCTGTTTGCAAGGACTGAAGTATAAGACCAAAACAGAATGATCATTTCTTTAATTGACAAGCGTGGCAACATTTTAATGGCTAATATGAGGTGCAAGCAAGGTTCAACACTACACTGTTAAAAATAATTGTTAATTTACAGTAATTTTGATGTCCCTTCACAAGGAAATTGTTGTACTTTTACAAAGGTGTATGTTTCATGTATTATTTAGCAACTTCAGTTTACAAACAGAGATTTTCTGTTAAAAGACAAACTTAAAAAAACTACATGCGGTTTCAGAAAAATCGTACATTTACAACAACTTTATGTCCCATTATAAGTCATTTTTTGTACATTTACAATTTATGTATGTTCATTTAATTGTCACTGATTGTCCGTTCAAAAACATTTAATTTCTGTAAAGAAACAAATCTGTAGCCAATGTATAGGTTACCACCAGTGACTGTAAATTTACAGTAATATTATATGTCTCCTAAAAACTACTGTCAATGAACAGAACCTAAATGTTTGTTAGAATATTAATACAAAGGCGCTGATTGAATGCTTCTTCCTGAATCTAACTTGTGGAATTAAAAGCGTGGGAAGCGCGCCAGAATGTTTTGGTTAAGCCTACCCTAGAAAATTCTAGAAAATTCCTACTCGAATCAGGAGTTAACGACTGTATTTGGCGGTTTTACAAGAGAAATTGTCCACTGAGCCTCTTCAGAGCCAAAAACAGGTAAACCGTACATCGTTGTCAAATTGAGTAGTTCATTCGAGTGAATTTTTTGCCCCAGATCGCCCGTGGACGGGGGGGGGGAGGGGTCGACAGGGGGAGCGGCAAGACAGGCGTTTGCCTCAGAAAGCCCCCACCTAGTAACGTTCCCATATGGGACACTTAGGGCCCCATATCTTGGTCCATAAGGGGCCCATATAATATTGCACCCGAGATTAATATAAGGGGCCATATGGGTCACCCCATGCATGACCCATATGACCCATGGGAGGCCTAGTTCTGGGGCCCATGTGACAACTGATGTGGGGAAAATGTGGGTAAACCCCATAATATCCCTCAAGCATGTGGGCTACCCATATGGGCCCCTTGTTAATCCCGGGTGCAAAATTAAATGGGCCCCACTGGGTTACCAATATGGGGCCTATGTAGGTTTGCTACCGTCCGCCAGTTCCCAGTGGCTACGCCACTGCAACTTGGTCACTTCCGAAAACATGAGGCTTTGAGGGCTACGCTTTTTACTCCATGATCTAGTGGGACTGGAGACAGGGACAAGTGAAAACTGGCCAAAAATAAACACATGTACACGATTCCCCTTAGACTCCTCCCAAAGGCCGGCGATCCCCATAATGCATGCCCCTTCCCGGACAGTAGGCCCTACGCCACTGTCCGAATTCATATCATAGCCCACGATGTACCCGTTAGCCTATAAATTGTAATTATCTAGGAAATTCGGATCGTGCAACTATGTGCCAATGAAAGTCGGTCTCCAAGAACGTAAAATACATTCTTGGAGACAATACTATTGATGGTCCGAAATAGTTTACACCCCCTACAAATTCATGTAAATAGGCACCTGATAGGGTTTCAGGATATATAGCCTTCAAGACTCAGTTGCTATGCCTCGTAGCTATACACGTTCACAAATCACAGAGGGCCTGTAATTCTCGGCCGGATGTAATTGAAAAGGGTAAAAATGCATTCGCTGTAAATTTATTGCCGTAAATCTATGCATAGCTACCTTACTGTAAATTGTGTTATGTGTGGTATTATTGCTATTAAAATTCACACACGAAGCTAACAATATATGTTCCACAGAGGACGTGATAATTCGTAGGCTACACTATATTGTGCTGCTTTCATTTGTCAAAACTATGTTTAAAGTTCCGATTTATTAGACGTAGTTTAGAAGCACTGAGAATTTTCGGATGGAATCTCTGACGTATACTAAAAGAAAACACGTATTCATCCTTTCATCCCACAAATTTCGGGTTCTAAACACTTAAAAGCAGTCGAAATGAAGTCTAAACTAGCACAAAATATGTTCAAGCTCTCTAAGACTTAAATTCCCTCCTTTAACGTTCGTCCAATCAGCGGTCAGTATTGGAGCATTCTCTTTCACGTCCAGAAATGCTTACTTAAATTAAAACCGGAGCCGTTTGAATTCATTTTCAAAATATGTGTTCTACTACGTTGGTGGGGATAACGCAGAGATGTAAGCCTTTCCTCCTCGGCCTCGCAGTTACAAAGACTCAACACTCTTTAAGAAGTGACTTGAAAACAGCTTTTATTCAAGAGAACAACTCTTTCAATAAAAGCCAGATTCTTCGAGCGGAAAGGTGACTTTGCAGAGGAATGGATGGTGTCACGAATTATTCTATCAGATCAAAAACAACGACAACGCTTGGTTGAAAAGGAAGGCAGCGCAAAATTGTACTAAAAATCAACTTTGAAGAAGAAGAAACCAAGAAGATTTTTGACAAACTTCTTCGGCTAAGTTCAAGAAAGAGGAAAGCCCCAAAGAAAACACCCGTACCTGGTGTTGAAGAAAATCCGGACAGGCTAAACCAACCAAGGGCTCCTTTTTGGGCCGCCAACTTCTCCCGAAAGAGTGGAATCTCTTCCCTGCAAACATGCTTATGAAAAATGAAATGTATTCTAAGTTTTCCTCTAAGTCAGAGACTAGCCTAGGCCTCCCAATTGACAAAGAGAATATTCGGCCAGATGGGGGAGGGGGGGGGGGGTAGAATGTGTAGCCAGTTAGAAACCCAAAGCCTATTATAAACTACCCGAAAGCAAGTTCATAAGTACCTCAAAAAGTGCATACGGCGTATCCCCCTATAAAACTGAATTTTTGCTATATAAAAGCTGGTGAAAAGCGTAAAAATGCAGGCTGGGGCGGTTGTAAAACAACTTGCCCCTGTAATTAAACAGAGGAGTGCCTGTAGGTATGCATGTGACATCTTGTAAAGTACTGAGCAGTTCTGTAAAACTACAGCGTTGGTCCTATACCTGAATTAAAGCATCCTGTACATAGACGCGTGCTTGTTGTCCATGTATGAAACCCAATTGACAGCAGATTTGTTGTAAACGAACAGAGATGCACTTCTGTAAAAATACAGAGCGGTTCCTGTAGATAGACTTATGCTTGTTGTCCCTGTATGAAACCTAATTGACAGCAACTTTGCTGTACACAAACAGATTTTTTTAACAGTGTATGCTTAAAAATATACAGAAAAATCATGCCTTAAAATTGTATGGCGTGTTTCAGTTTATATTATGATATCAACTGATCAAGGGGTGAAGGACTAAACAAGCGTGTTTCAGAATTTTTTTTCGTCTTAAGTGTATTAACAATCACCGCCTATACCAGTAATGGCTGCGGGCGAAGCGCTCGGTAATTCTTTTTGAAAATGTATAAAGGCCAATAAGTATTTTCAACCTTCCACATGCTACAAATTAGACTGAAAGATCTCGTAGGCCCCTACAAAGTTTTGAAAACTGTTTAAGGGCAAATAAGTACTTTCAACCTTCCCCATCATGCCACAAATAAGATTGAAAGATCAAAGATTCCATATTGATGCTAAGCCTAAACAGAGTTTGGAACTTCTTTTTTTCGGAAAAGTGTTGTGATCAGAATAGTTGCATGTGTTATAACCTTAATAATGGTCATGAGATGAAGTGAAAACCGTGACGAATGGGCGCGAAGCGTGCCGAAATTTTTCATTAAATAAGATAACCATGACAAAACCTGCATTCATGCTCTGCATCGAGACACTTTCATTTTCCCAACAAACCTATTTGCCAATCAAAAAGCCAGTCTTTTACCTGAGAATTCATAAACAGCTGTCGACTTCTTCTGTTACTGTGCTTCTGCAGGAGTTGCAACTGGAAATTATTGATAATAAGGACAAAATTTAGGGAAGGTTTAAAGGGCGCGGAGCGCGCGAAAGTTTTCGAAGGATTGCGAAGGATTTGCGATAATTCTGATAGTTTGAGAACCATTTGTGATAGAAAATGGTTGTAGATCCATCACTAGGTCGAAAACACACCTCAGCCTACCTCCTTCAGAAATCTATAGCTTAAACGCCTTTGGGGATCATTTTCAAAAAATTTTCCGGCGCCACTGCTCACAGCGTCTTTAATTTGTCAAAAGTAGGCGCGTAGCGAAGGGGTCGGCTGCCCCCCTTGAGCATATTTTTGGTATTTTTGAATGTTTATTTTTAAAATATTCTAGTGTTTTCCCTATTTATACGAGGTAAATAGGCCTGGGAAGTGCCATTCCCAGCGACCTGGGAGGCATTTTGGGTAAAAATTTTCTTGCGCTTCGCGCCAACCCATGGTGGCCCGGAGCGCTGAGACTGTCTATGGGCTTTGCCCCCCTTGACAAATTCCTGGCTACTCCCCAGGTCAAAAGGCCATAAAATTACATATGATATATATATATATATATATATATATATATATATATATATATTATATATATATATATATATATATATATATATATATATATATATATATATATATATATATATATATGAATCAAGAAAAAGGTTGTTTTGAGGCAAAATTAGTGGAGGAAATGCGTGAAAAAGGAAGGGGTAAATTTGATATCAATACACTACTGCATAATGAACAATTTTTGTGTATGAAGTCTGTTCTCAGTTTTCACAAGTTCACCATTGTGTTTAAAATTAGGTCCTAAATCTTGCCCAAAACGATCCTGCTGTGCACAAGGCATAAGTGTGGTTTCTGTGTGGGTAAAAGTTGACTAATTTATGACCATTAGTGGGCATTATCATCAACTGTTAAAAAAGATTTAGCTCAGTGAACATTTTCTACATACACAGCTGGATCATTTCATTGTATGATGCATCAATACTGGGACATTTGATTGATGAATGTCGGCGAGCGGTCGATCAACTATCGATATTGGTTTGGCTATAGTACTATATTGATGTGGAGTGCCGCGTGCATGCACCGTTGGACGTCACAGGGCATGCAGAAACGTACCCTGGAAATATATATATTATTCATACAGTAAGACCCTTGAAGTGCCTAGGACCAGCCTTGGCCAGGCCGACGTACGTACATTTTTACTGTCGTACCGTAATTTATTTTTTTTTTGGGGGGGGGGGGGGGGATGAACAGTTCATGAGCTATCCAGCTACCTTCCAAAGGCTCAGTAAGGGTAAATAAAACAAACTGACCATTCAGAAACTTCTCTTCTGTATGGAAAGCATAAAAACATTGTCAAATATTGCTCAACTAATGTATTTGTGGGTACTACACTGCATGCACAGCATACTATATGCTTGAGTGCACAATACCCAATTTCTAGATTAATGGAATTTTCCAGTTGATATTATGATATGTTGTTAGCTAAGGTATTAAATGGCCTGAAATGCATATCAAAACAATTAGTAGCATCTTTTCTAACATTTCCATGCATCACAAATATCAAAATAAATGAATCCATGATTTGACAGGCTATTTTGGGGCAACGGTCAAATTTTCACTTGTACCCGATTTTCGTGACCTTTTGACCTTTGGTGACCTCATTAACATACTAATTTGAAAAATGATTGTTTGAATGAATAGAGTACTTAAATACAAACATGTTAAGGGGTATTTTGTTGTTCTGTGACTTATACTTCTAAAGATACAGTGATTTATGTTTCCCCTACCCCTAAATTTTGGTTCCAATAGAGCGTCAATGGGCGTGGCTTATGACGTCATTTTCTCGATTATTGCCGGGTTACCAAAAGTCTACCCAAACTTTTTTGATGTGCCACATGGTGTACTTCAATAATATGAAGAGAAACTTAGGGGACCTCTCATGCACACGGGGACCCCCTCAGCCTAAGGACTAGTAGGTTTGCCGCGAGAGACTTGTATCTTTTGGTCTAGGTGGGCGTCACATTTTTAGCCAGCGGTATTCTATATGAATATTCAAGATCTCTGTAGCCAACGAGGAGTTTTCAATATGTAAACAACTCAACGCCCAAAGTGAACTGCAACGTTCATAGCTAGATGTGATTTGCGATTATTTATCTTAATGAATATCCAGCAAATGTCATACAATACCCAAGCTGATTGGATGATAACAGTTAATTCTCTTCAAACGTATTCATCCTTAATTTTGGAGAAATAAAACAATAAACAAGTTTAAAATGATGACGTCAACAGAACCAAAAGATACAAGTCTCTCACAACAAGCCTCTCGATTGAACAGACCGCTCCGTTACGTGTGTGTGGGAGCGACAGGAGCTATTTGAAACAAGTGCTATGGCCTAGCGCTAGCACGTGTTGCAAGGGACAGTAGGAATCAGGCTGAGATTAGTGTATAGCGGTACAATGTGATGGAGCCACTGTGAGAGGAACAGGCAAAAAGTGACAGGTTGAAGAGACGAAGAATAACGTGAGAGACTTGGGGCAAGTCTAATAGTCTTGAGGGACTTCTCAAGCTGTGTTTGCACATGAGCTGACTGGTGTTTAGGAGAGTCAACAGTAAACAATGCTTCCAGGATGATTCACCGTGTATACATGATTTTATCAAGGACCAATCGTCTCATATGATTCCTACATGGACGATTTAAGATTGCAACCATGAATATTTATGTTCCGGCCAACGACCTGCTCCCACTAAAAAATTGAAATAAAATACCGGCCTATCTATCCCATGTCATCTGTTGTTTCCAGTTGTCCAGAGGAAGTTTCCCTGGCGTTATATGCACGAGGTTACCACAGTTGTTCAAAGGGGCATTGGCTTAATTGGGAATTATCCATGTACTCGTAACCTGGTACCCGCTGTCTTAGTCATGGCCTTGTACCTTTATTCGTACCCGTAGCGGTACTCATGATTAATTTTTCTTCCCGACGGATTTTATTCTTATAAATGACGTGTATCTAGGAATCGATCCATTGTCAATGTTCGCTAGGACATGATCGCTGGACCTTGAAAGCCCAGTGTTTGATAAATCTGTAAACTGAGGCATTTGATGCACACTGAATAGACACCGGCACGCACTGACCATTCTGAAGGAAGCAGGGAGGCTGTAAATGGAGGACAGGGGGTGGGCTGTCACAATGATGAAAAGGCCAAATGAAAGTTTGGAGCAATAACATGATAGCACAATCTGTCCAAAAGAAATAATGAGATTCGTACTTGAGATGGCTGCGCACGTAACTTTTCCCTTTTCTAGAACAATTTTTTTTTCCAGAATCCGATTTATTTATTAGAAGCTGTTCCTATTAGGCTGAATAACCTAGCTCTATACAGCTTTGCGTAAATACCACATTCAGTTGATGGAAAATCGGGGCTATGGAAAACTGGAAGGACCTATCCCTCTCATGCTCTCAAAGTGCCGCAACAATTTACTGTAAATAAACTTGCAAAAATAAATTTGCTCGAGAAACCTTTTGGGTTTATGTACACCGTATGTAAAGATTGCATTAAAATTTTCTTTTATAAAGAGAAATCGAAAGAAAAAGAGATATCGAATGTTCACTATGCCTATTTTATAACTTGTTGACTATCGAAACACCTTCATCCCCAAATTGTTGGAAGACTGGAGGACTTAAAGGTGCGACACTCACTCAGTCAAATAAGGGGAGGCTCACCCCAAAGTTTCTTAGACTTTGGCGGGGCTAGGTTTTCTGTTTGATAGTACGGAGGGACACAGGACAATGTAGCCAACCCGCCTACAACTAGTCTGGATGTCTCTTATCAGACAGAGCAGGGTCGGTTCTCGAGTGTTTTCAGCCCAGTGTCACTTTTAAGTGATTTTATACGATACTTTACAGTACGTTTATTAGCCAAAATTTAATTCTATGGATATTTTATCTTCCAAAATTTAGGCTCATTTAATATTCTGGCGGCTGACACATAAAAACTCGGGTTTAGCCAAAACATATATGTGCTAATCAACTCGATATACTGATGTTACAACACACTATTCATTGCACAATATTGACAAAATGTTTTGTCTGTAATTTTCCTCTTCTATTGTTTGTCTACATTTGAGATCAGAGCCACATTGTTTTATTTTCATAGAAAAAACTAAATTGTAACGTTGTATTGACTACTCA
Organism: Holothuria leucospilota; assembly: GCA_029531755.1. Classification (NCBI taxonomy): domain Eukaryota; kingdom Metazoa; phylum Echinodermata; class Holothuroidea; order Aspidochirotida; family Holothuriidae; genus Holothuria; species Holothuria leucospilota. Next base: position 120,021 of record JAIZAY010000057.1, on the reverse strand, counting down.
TATATCATTATTTTATTATATGTGTCTTTTTAGGCTTAACAAAGATCTTTTCATGACCTTTTCGGGTTTTATCTAAGTATTTTTCCTTTTCGGTTTTTACAGCTGCCGAATTAAGGGTTTTTTTTTTTGTTTTTTTGCCTCTTTTTGTTTTACCGCTCTGTATATTTGCAATTTCTATAGTAGCTTAAAACTTGCAAGTTGTAACTGCGGAGGGTTTGACATGCTGAAAAAAATACGCTTGGTATCTGCTTATTTCCCACCAACATAAATTAGATATAATTTGTATGCAGGAAACTCATAGAATTCTGAGTGGTGAACGCCGTTTGCGCACAGAATAGGGGCATGACATTATTTTTCTCACAGTACTAATACCGGCAAGGGGGTGGCTGTTTTTAATAGGGCAGGTCTTTCGCCTATTGTTTCCAAAAAAATTACAGATATTCACTTGTCGATTGATCATTCTAAATGTTTCTAGTGTAAGCAATGATATTTTTCACTTGTTTGTGTATATGGGCCGAACACTGATAATGCCACCTTTTCCATACTGTGTATAACCATCTCGTGAGCCCTCAGTGCTACAATATTTCTGTGGGGTGACTTTAATATGTGGCTTTCAGTTTGACCTTAGATAAATACGGTGATGTTCAAAACACCAATTTTAAGGCACGTGACGCTTATCTCTCTTACTTAGGTTAATTACGTTTTGATGACATAAGGTGGAATAGAACCCCTTCTCCTCTGGTTTCGCGTGGACATCTAATATTGACAATATTCGTTGAAGACTTGACTTGTTTTCTCATTTCTGAAAAATTAGTTATTAACAATGTCATTGACTGTTACCTCCAGCCTCCCCTTCTTCAGTCTCCTCATTGTCATTCTTCTGTGTAACATTTTGACTGAGCCCAGGGGACGATGACAGTGGAAATTTAATAATTCGTTACTTTTAGACCCATGTACAATGATTTAGTGAATTCTTTAATTACTAACTACTCAACCGACCGTTTCAATTTAAGCCCGGCCCAGCACGTTCTGAGAGGAACTGAAATATACCATTCCGAACCGCACTACTATTTTCACTTCGGAAAATGAGAGGCAGGGGATTCTTGCAAGTTTGAAAATATATAATCTAATCAAGAAGATCGCTTAGTTATAGAATCAGATTCGATAAGAGATAAAAATTTGTTAAATGATTTAAATGATGCTAGAAACAATCTCCACGTGCTTTACAAAAACAAGCTTGAAGGGGTAGTGATCAAGTCTAATGCGAGATGGGTAGAACTAGAAGAAGGGGAACAAAGCTCAAGATACTTTCTTTCTCTTCAAAAGAGAAATAACCAGAAAAACACAACTGACAAATTATATGATACACGATGTGTATTGCTTACACTTAATTCGGATATTCTAACGCATATCCGTGAATTCAATACTGAGCTTTACTCTTCTTATTATAGTCATCTTGATAACTGCTTTTCTCTACTCCCCGACTTTTGTACCATTTAGATTACGACGTGTGCGAGGGACCTTTGGATCTTGCGGAATATTCCTCTGCCCTCTTTTCTATGCCTAACGGTAAATCACCTGGAAACGATGGTTTTCCCGCTGACTTCTACAAAACATTTTAGTCTTTTATTGGTATATTTGCTGTGAATTCTTTAAATTATGCATTCGAACTGCAAATGTTCTCATGTGATCAGAGAAGGGGTTTATTACTTAAATTCCTAAACGCGAAAAGAATATCGCAAGTTATAGACCTATGGCACTCTTAATTAAATTCTGACTACAAGATTGCGGTAAAGGCCATCGTTTCTAGACTCAAAAAGGTTCTCCCCTCGCTGATAGGCAGTACTCAAACAGACTGGGTTTACGAGTAATAGATTCATTATTGATAATGTACGATTTGTTCTAGAACTCATCGATTTTTCCAATCACAACAATATTCATGGTTTTTATTCTTTCATGATTTTAACAATGTAAGCTAGTTGACACTTTAAATGGAATTTTGTTCATGCTTAATTCACTTTAATACTTTAAGTTTGGTAATAACTTTATAGCTTGGGTACGTACTTTTTAAAACAAACGCAAATATGTATTCAACAACGGTTTTTCTAAGGGTTATTTTTCCATCAATTATCAGACTGAGGATAACGTCATGGATGTCCTTTAACAGTACGGAAGAAACCCTCTTTCGAGGGCTGTGTTTTGTTTACTTGCGTTTTGTTTACTTGACTAGAGTATGCCCAGTCGTTTCTTTCACTGTACCAAAGTAAATATCCAATGGCTTATGTAGCTAAGTTGGACTCAACTGGTAGGCCAGGCACGTCAATGTAAACATACTACTTTCGCGAACAATGTTTACTGTTGCTTAGCAATACTTGCTTCTATCTGCGGCCTAGGCAAACTGAGATAAATTAACTGTGTACAACACCACTTGCAAAAGTCAGTCTTCAAATGTGAAAAAGTATCTCGGGCTTCTTTTAGACTGCAGTACGCCTCACCGTATGGGTAAGATTCACACGTACCCCGTCCAAAATAAAAAGCTTAAAAAGATTTTCTTACATCTGGATGATAAATGGTCAAATTTTTAAGAGATGCTAACCTCTGACACACAACTGTAATGGCAATGATAGGGTAATTGATGATTAAATCATTTACAAAAAGTCGTGACCAGACACTTTACCATTGTGTATTAATCATATGCAACCCCTGTCCAAGAAAACAGTACAATTTCTCACTTTTTCAGTAACTATAGTAAGTGATATATGAGTACTAGTGTGGTTAATTTAAAACATTGTCACCCAATGATTTCCTTCAAACTCATCACAAAGTGATGGATATCAACTCAATTAGCCCCTTGAATATAAAAAGAAGAATTTAAACTCTTCTAGGCTTAAACAAAGGTATGGAATTGTGCAGAATGACAAGCTGAGTGTAACGTTAGTGTTTTTATATATCAAGGATAAACTAATCATATCCTTGTTGCTGGCAGTCGAGACTGCTTGCCACCTATTCTGGGGTGGAATAAAATCAACCGGTGATCAAGGAAACAACCCCACACCACAGTGTTTGTAGTGAGAGTTCATCAAGTAAAGTAGGCTGGTACAAAGTATAGATGGCGTGCCTACCTGTAGCTCTAAGATTCCTCCTTATACCGCTAATCAGCAGGATAAACCACCTGCAGTCTATGGCAACAAACGCGGATCCAGGGGGCAACCGGGGGCAGTTGCCCCATGACCAATATGGCACCCCAGTACAATAAAAATGGGCCACTCAATAGACAACATACATTATTGTATTATTCGGACACGCTGGAGCCCCCTTTCAAACTGCCCCCCCCCCCCCCCCGGAGCTAGAAGCTGATCCGCCCGCTGATCCGCCCTTCAAAACGTTCAAAACATATCATCTGAATTTACACATTGTGTTGCTCGTGTCGTTTACATGATAGCTAAGGAAGTAGTAGTGCTTGCATATACGCCAAGTTCCTGCAATGCGTTGCGTGTTGTAGTGTGCACATCTTTCTACAGATTTAAACCTAACATATTGTTGTAAGTTCATGCACTGCAATAATCTAAAATTTTCCCTTTTGCGGTTGTGAGTTTGCCACACACAGTGTAGGTCGGTGAGTACGGTTAAATGCAGTGTAAATAATGTCGGCCCCCATATGCACAGAAAACCGTCGGAGGAGGGTTTTGGTGCACTCTCGTTCGACGGTTTCTTCCAGACAGTGTAAGATCTTATCTTTTTATTCTATCCACTGAAATTTAAGGTAGGGTTATACTTAATAATGCTCAGATTCAAGGCATCATCGTTTGAGCGGCGAAACTAAATTATTGCAATACGCGGGTGATACCGTACATTGCATAAACGGAGACCGAAATTCCCTGGAGGCATCCAACTTCTTCATACCTTCTGACAAGCTTCTTGTTTAAAAATTACCCTTCAAAATACCATCTGTTCCCATTAGGTACCTTTGTAACAAACCACCCTACCTTCATTTGCTACTTTAATCTGTAGCTTCACCTTGTTTCTATCAATTTTTTTGAAATTACTTCTATTCATTTTTGAGAAAATTTGTATCGCTTAAATTATGTAACGAAATTATCTCGCCTTACAAACATTTTAAACGTAAGGTCGAGCAGAGACCTGACTCCATTTGGCAGAAATATTATTGTAAAGCCTTTTGTCCTATCCCTGTTAGTGCATTTATTTCAAGTTCTTCCAGAACAGCCGGAATCTTTTATAAACAGCGGCGGCGGAAACATTAATATTGGGGTGGGGGGACGAGCCAGGCAAAATCTGATGAAGTATTTAAAAACATGTTGGAAATCATGGCGGGTGTGAGGAAGGGGTGTATTTAGTGTTCTTGTACATGCGGCCTGATGTTAAATTTGTTATCCCACCCAGGACCATATTATTGCTTAGAGTCACTTTGATGTCAGCAGAAAGACATAAGGATTAGAGTCATTGCTTGTATTTACCAGGAATACTGACTCGTGTTTCCTTTTTTTTTGGCGAACTTAGCGCACAAATCATGAGTATCTAGTTGATCTAGAGTGGGCTGATGAACATTCACAAGTGCTAATGCATTGAAGGAAGGGTTTAAGCCAAAACGTAATTTTCGTATGTAAAAGGGAACTAAATCTACACAGTTTTGTGAAAATTACATTTAAATCGGACATTTTGTACTCGAGATATCAGCAAATGAAGTTACTACATTTGTGACCCAAAGTGAGCTTGAGGCAAGCAGGGGTTATATCACTTTCTCACATTGATGAAAAATGCTTTGCTTCCTTGCTTTTTTTTAGTCGTTTGTGTTGAGCTTGAAGTTAATAACATTAGGCCCTCCTCAAGGGGAATGTAAAGTTTGGAAAATTTTCATGCATCTGATGCAACCACATTCCGATAACATGGAATTGTGGAGGAGAAAATTGGTCTTAAAGTTAAAAGAATAACAAAAGAGTATTAATTAATTAATGTAAGACTATGACATCATATGTGCTTGTCTCAAGTTCACTTAGTGTTGAATGTGTTGATGTGGGTAACACCGCTCTATATTACAATAGTAAGCTCTCGGTTTTTCTTCAAAAACTTCAGTTTTGACGTCATCTTACAAAGAAACTTGTCTCGTGATATCTAAGAATATTAAACAAAATTTTCTCTGTAGGTTAAACGGGATTAATATCACACTGCACCTGGCAACTAGGTGTTCCATGTTCAGCATTGTATGTACTAAATGAAATGTTCCTGCCTTTCCAGTTTCTGTATCTACAACTTTTGTAAAGGCGCTTTTATCTGTCTGCTAAGCATTAAATTCTATGATTAGTTAACAATCTTTGTTTCGGTGTACTGTTAAAATTAGAACCCACCGAATGGTAAAATACCAAGAGCGAACTTCTGATCGTCTCACAGGATGGAGAAGCAAAGGTATTTTGAAACTGCTCTTACGGCCGTTCTTACACTTAAAACTGATTTACTGGTTACTATGTATGGAAGCACTATACAAAAGTCTGCCTGAAAAATATTTAATTTGATGATTTGGATATTTTTTTTTCAATTAATGGTGTTATTGAGATACATATCTATCTTGTGGTACCTGAGAATGTTTGGTATAAAACTTTGTTGGTGGTGTAACGGGATAAAGAAAGTAAGGTGTCTTGAAACTGATCTAACGTCCGATCGTACACTTAATATTTGATTACGTTGGGTGGGTTTATTTTACACAGGTTCATCTGCTGAATATTTAATATGATGATTTGGAACAATCTTTGAATGCAGTGTGTTGCTAAATTTCTTAATTTTCTACATTGTGATATCTAAGAATGTTCCCTACAAACATTTCCCGATGTTTTAAAGGGATAGAAAAAGTAAGGTGTATTATAACTGCTCCTATACGGCCGTTTCCCTATCGTTGCTACTGCTTTATCGGTAATTTTCTGTAAACTTTGCGCTTACTAAAACCCTGTCTGCTGGATATTTAATTTCACGATATGCAAAACTTTTTGAATGCTCTGTGTTGCTGACATTTTAATCTACCTCTTGATACCTGAGAAAAACTTTCCGATGCTTTAACGGGATGGAGAAAATAAAGTATATAATTAAAACTGCTCCTACGGCCTTACATATAGACTTAACACTAATTTTCTGGTTACTTTGTGTCGGGGCGCATTAGCAAAGTTTGCCTGCTGAATATTTAATTTCATGATTTGCAAAAATTTTAGAAATCAAAGTCTTTGATTGGTAGGTACCTTTCTCATGGCACCGGAGAATACTTGGCACAGAATGATTCTGATGGTTTAATGGGATGGACATAGTAACATGTCTTGAAACTGCTCCTATGGCAGTTTCCGTATCATTTCCTAATATTTTGTCGGAAACATTCTGTACAGCCGCTTGCAAAAACATGCCTGCTGAATATCTAATTTGATGATTTGCAAAACTTTTTGAATGCAATGTGTTGCTGACATTTTAATCTACCTCGTGATACCTAAGAACATTTGGCACAACTTTTTCCGATGGTTTAACGGATGGAGAAATTAAGATGTACTAAAACTGTTCCTACTACCTTACCAACACTTAACACTCATTTATTGGTAACTTTGTTTAGGGGCTCTTCAGAAAAGTTTACCTGCTGAATATTTGATTTTAATGATTTGGGAAATTTTTTGAAATCAAGATGTTGTTTTGATTCATATCTACCTCATGGTACCTGATACTGTTTGTCACAAAGTATTTTTGATGGTTTAACAGGATAAAGAAAGCAACGTATCTTTGACCTTCTCCTACGGCCGTTTCCGTATCATTTCCAAAGTTTTATTGGTATCTTTCTTTTAAGGCGCTTACTATAAATCTGCCTGCTGAATATTTAATTTGATGATATGGAAAATTTTTGGAATGCAATCTGTTGCTGATATTGTAATCTACCTCGTTATACCAGAGAATTCCGATGGTTTAATCGGATGGGCAAACTGTCCTATTTATTATGAGCACAGGATTAGGTCAAGCGACAGTTTGCTACACGTTATCTGAAGAAGCAGTTCAGGATCAGAACTGCCGCAAGTACTGTTTATTTCTTACCATGTGTCCATAATTGCAAAGCAGTCACTAAGAAAGTTATGGTCTTTTCATTGCAAAATAAGACTACACGGATGGACTATAAAGATTTTTCAATTTCCAAACGTCTGAATGACTTAGGCAAATAAGTGAGCACAAATTCAGGTATCTTAAAATGATTTCTACTAGGTGTGACTGATATCAAGTTTAAAAATTATAATAATACAATGAAAAACTTAATTTTCAAAGCTAGCTTTGTTGGTAATACTTTTTGTAAGTAAAAAGATCATTTACTGGTATTCATAGAAAGATATGACATTTACTCTTTCCTCACTTTTGCACTATGTGTTATCATGACATAAACACTGTTAGTCCTAGTAGTAGTAGTAGTAGTAGTAGTAGTAGTAGTAGTAGTAGTAGTAGTAGTAGTAGTAGTAGTAGTAGTAGTAGTAGTAGTAGTAGTAGTAGTAGAAGTAGTAGTAGTAGTAGTAGTAACCCTTTTTACATTCTTGAGTATGTTCAGAAGTTATAGAACACGGAAGTAGCGTCACTGTCAGGCGCGGATCCAGAGTCTTTTCTGAGGTGGGGTCCAACATGAAAAGGGCACATTCGTTTTTTTTTTTTTTTTTTTTTTAATTTTGGTTCCCATAACCTGGAATCTAAACGGGGAATTTGCAAAGCTCGCAAAGCGGGCGAAAATTTTGGGGTCAGCCTACACTTATCAGAATTTGTACCAATTTAAAGCTTAAATAAAACAATTGGGCAGTTGGGCCCTATCGGGCGTAACTTTATTGTACTTCCCTCCTCGACTCACTAGCCGTACCATACGACAGACACGAGTGAACTTTAACCAGGTTTAGCGAAATGCGATTCAGTTCCCGACATTTACATAAATCCATGTATTCTACTTATTAACTTGAAAAGGTGGAAAGGGTTTGTATTATTTATTTATACGTATAACGGAACTGAGGAAGAGTGGACAAAGCCTACCGAAATTTTGGTCTTTATCCCAGAAATTAACCTTACGAAAGCCAAAATAAGAAAAGCAATCATGAGTGGCGGCAGAATTTTTCCCAACAGGGGGACGGGCCATGTCAGCTGCCCCAAGTTCCGACATTCCCTATTTCGAAGGGATGATGAGAAGGGCAAATGGAGGAGCCTCATAATCCCATGCCATTGCAGGCAGAGTTTGCTTTATATTGCTTAATACTTCAAGATCCGAGTTGCGCACTGATAGTGTTCTTTGAATCTGGATCGTGAAGTTGAACAGTGCGCGAAGCGGGCGAAAATTTTTGGTATGCTTACACATAAAACATATGACGAAAAGAAGAAAAAATTGTAAGGTCTGTAGACCATATCGGGTGTAACATGTATTGTATCGAAACCACCTGGACTACACGATGAAATAGCCAAACGTTGCTCCGTAAGTCGCTCACCAACTGACAGTATACCGCTGCTACCGCATGACACACACAAGAGAACACCAACTAGGTTTTGCGATATTGGATGAAAGTTACGACCTTTACATAAACCAGGGAGCTGTATTCGGATAACAGCTCCCTGCATAAACCAGGGAGTTGCTATTTAGACAAATGTCTAAATGACAACTCCCTGCATAAACTATGTACTCTGCCTATATGTTACTTGGTAAGGTGAACAGGACTTGTGCCAGGGAGCTCTTATCCGATAACAGCTCCCTGCTTGTGCTATCCTGCTATGTGGAATGGACTTATTGAAGAGAACAGAGTGACTCTACAGCGCGCATAGCGCGCTGAAAATTTTGGGTTCTTAGTAGAGACATTATCCGATTGAGAGCGAAAAACAGGTAAACCGTCGGGGCGACTAGTTGTCGTAGGGGACTGCATACTTTCGACTAAGACTCCCCGACGAAACTGTAAAACTTCCCCGATAGGGGACCAGCCTTCCCCGACGGGGCATGAACCCTTCCCCCACCTGGCGCCACCGCTATTTCGACTAGGGGAGGGGGTTAAAAGGCTGTATGTTGTGTTTCCTATATAACTGTGGCGTGACTGGCAAAAATACTCTATCAGAGCAGATGACTGAAGTCGAATGTTTACTTTTTATTTGCGACAGCAGACCGGTCATCGGTCCAAAGACGTCAAAAAATTGAACCGACTGACATTGTTTTATTTGACCTGGTGAAGGTTTTATATAGTAACTTTAAAATGAAACAAACACCGATTCGTCTATTGTGACTTCTGGTCAACTCTTGACTGTGGACTTTAACCTAAGATTGGCTTTTTATTCCCATCATTAGGGAAACACTAAAAAAAGAGAGATTAATTCCAGACCCTGAATAGCGAAACGTATTTACCTACTCTCTCTTGTTCATGAGAGGAGGGATACTAGCGGCTGTTGGGAAGGTTTCGTAGATGTAGCGTTTAGGAGTGTCATTATGTTGTAAGACCAAAAATCTAGCAGTGACCTTTTGGAATCAATATTAAAACCCAATAGTAATACGTTGAATAAAGCGCTAGCTAGTATGACGTAATATCTGCGTTTTTTGTATTACTTTGAATACCCAAGCACGCCACACGTGGTTCCAAGCGAAAAGTGATTAGAACGCCTGACTGTCACGCAGGCAGTAAGACATACTGTAGTCACGTTCTCTGCAAAACGATTGCACTGTTCGTGTTTCGGGCGGGCAATATAGGCTACGAAAGTCACATATTGCCGAAAGTTTCTGCTAGACTTTTACAGATGGATTGATCGATACTGGATGGGGGTTAACCAAAATCCCCTCGGAATTGGACAACTGTCATTACCTGTGAAACTGTCTTGTTTTTTTTTTTTTTTTTTAAGGCTAGTGTGGAAAAACCGAATTTTGAAAAAGGGCAAACTGGGAAATTTGAGTGAGGTTCGGACGTCGGCGACCCCCCTGGATCCGCCACTGCACTGTGACCACCCGCGAAACACCAAACACACAACCAGTTTGTGCATAGTAGTAGTATGGTACCGTTACTTACTATGGCCATAGTTGCACAGTGCATGCAGCATATAGTTCTTATATTCTGCTTGGGACGGCCCGACTGCGTATTTTTTTTTTTTTTTCTCAGGACCTACGTAACCCTAACTTTAATTCTAACCCTAGCCTTCATTCTGAAACATTCCGCGGATTTGGCTTCGACCTGGGAAAAAGATTTAGGCGGCCCGGCCACTCTTTCGGTCGAGATTGTTCCCACCCTAGACCTATATCGTACTATCGTATTACAACCGTTTTTATCGAAAACAGTAGGCCATCTTTAGAGCCGTTGTTTATGTCAGTGACTCCCACAGTGGCTGACACAGAAGTAAACGAAGTAACGTTGTAGGCCTAAGAACTTGAACGTGAGGCCTGGCCTATTCGGTCAAATACTGGTGATGCATAGCCTATGTAGTCTACACTTAGCCTAGTTGTATTGTTGGCCCATACACTCGTTGTATACGTAGCCTACAGAGGATGCTAGAAACTTTTGTTTCTATGAAAAACTTTCGTTTATAACTTCTGGCAGTTTGGTTCTGTATTATCGTATTGTGTACTAGTCCAATAACGTGGCCAGTGATAATGCACAGTGCAGCCTGTCCAGCATTTGGATATGTATACTCCCAGCATTGCAAGCAACGAGCATGTAGGCTACCACTGTGTGGGTTGAGCTTAATATCGGCAATTTTATTCAAGGTATTTAACATACATAACATAACAGGTTAAAGGGCAAAAGAGGGCTAAGGCCCCATAAGATTTGCCCTGAAGTCCATACAACCTTAAATTAACTGAAAACAACCAACCAACACCAAACGAGCCCAGTACAATTAGATTCTACCACAGTTATGGAAGAACTTATCAATTTTAATCTTAAAGCAGTGCATAGATGTCGATTTAACTTCCTACTGAGGCAGACTATTCCACTCGTTGACAACTCTATGAGACAAGCTGAACTTCCTAATGTCAAGCCTTGCAAAACACTTTACTAGCTTCTTACAATGGCCTGGAACCCGAGAATTACTTTGAACCATTAAAGGAGCTGAGTAGTGGCGTACTTCGGAAATAAATACGTCATACTAAACGAGATGTTTACCGTCAGTGTAATACTAATATTGAAAATATTTCTCTTAATGCGTTTTGTATTTTTCAGTTAAAATAATTTTTGCAATGCAATTCAGTGATTACTTTCGTGTTTTATTTCTTACATTTTTTATTTTCACTTGCTATATATTTAACAGTTTCTTTTTTTGAATTTATAGTTCGTTACTTTTTCTTCTGGCACGGGCAATTTTGTATCCTTTCAACTTGTAACGGTTCTGATCGATGGATCAATTAGTCAATACATCGAGTTATCATGGCAGCTACGTTGGACAATTCTGATATCATTTCCGCGAAAAGCTAATCATCTGGTTGCGTTAGCATTTTGTTATACTTCTAGTGCTTCTGGACATTATTTTGGTTTCATTTTGAATAATATAACCAGTTTCAAAATGTTGGAGGGAGAATGTTTTCCTTTTAGAGCAAGTGAAAAGCTCAACAGAAGCAGATGCTAGTAGTTATACTGCACAGAACCGCCGTCTGTTTGCATTTTCAAATCAACGTGTCAGCGTAAGGAGCCTCCCTCGTAACAGAGGCTGTCCGTCTAAAAGCACGAGCAACCTCCTTCTGTAGCTCTGTGTAAATGTGGGACCAGGAAACGAAAGTGCTTGAATCAACCATCTTCGGTAAGCCTTAAACTTGTTTTCTTTTTAAACAATGAGTTTCCATTTCTTCCCCATAATGGATTCGCTTGTACTAAACACCATCAAACTCATTAAAGGCTAACTAAGAAAATCGTAGGCCTAACTAAAATTACATTAGGCCTAAAAGTAAGCAGTATCGCACTAAAACATGCAACACTAATACACTATACACGTACGTATGTTGTGAGTTGTGTGTACTAGACACAATGCATTTCAGATCGAATCGATATACCAAGAAGGATAACCGGATGTGACGTAACGAAGTCGGCGGGTCCGAGAATTTATTCTGTTTTGGCGACTATTCAACTCCTTTAAATAACTACAAAATGACAAAGCATTCCTTTCAGAGAGAAATTAGTACACCTGAAGCATGCCCCCTCCCCCCATTCATCAACGCCAGGGCGGTAAGCCTAAGATGCTTAAGTCTAACATGACAACTTGAGGTAGCATTCCCCACTGTCTGTACTGATGTGTTGTGATCAGTTTCGTTTACTCGTGCAGCCTAGCTCAACGTATTTTTACGAACCATTTCACATGCTTCGATTTCAGTGAAGGCGGAAAAGGCCTATATGTCATCTTGAAAATAGCCAGTATAAGTACGAATCGCTTCCATAAACAGTAGTCACGATTCCTGTAACTACATTTCTAGTTTAATCCTTTATTTTCGATATGTAACACCCTTCAAAGCTAAGGCGGTGTTTCTTGCATTAGTGTTGAATGAGATCCCCTCTGGTTGGTATGTTGAAGATTTGACCTTACATTTTCTTAGTTACTCAAAACTTTTTGCTTATTTATGTGATTTAAAAGTTCGATACCATGTTTCTTTAATATATGACGGGCAATATTCCGTCCTATAATCAAACTTGATACAAAGAGCACGGTTATCAAATCTTCTACAAGCTCAATTTCTTCCATTCGTGTACTTTTATGTTTTTGTGTTATCGAATCAGTGATTGCCACCGATGTTTACAAAAAGCCCACATGACAACATCATCCATGATAAGTCATGATAATCATGAAGAATCGTTATCCTTTGGATATCACATACGAGTTGAGTCGAGTTTTCCACTAGTCGATTCAGAGTCGAGTCAGAGTCTTTCACTTGTCATGTTGAGTCGAGTCGAGTCATCAACTCAACTCGAGTCGAGTCGAGTCCCCAACCACACTCAAGTCGAGTCACTCTGTCTGCTCGAGTCATCTCGAGTCAGTTGAGCACATTGACCTACGATACTAGATCAGACAAGAAAGTTATTTACACGATTGCTATACATGCTGATTTGGTCTCTCCGGATCCTAAAACCGGTGTTGGAGGCGACAATTGTGCCTCTCCTTTTATATATATTTGTCAACGAGTATCAATTTATGATGAATCCTACCATTACAGATTCGTTTACTCTTTTACTTTGAACAGCTCACTTTCACTCTCCAATTCAGTCAAATTAGTCATCTAGTTCTTCTTTCCTTTTTAAGAATCACGGGTCGTTTCTATTTTTGCATACAGAAATATATCTGAAGGATCCGATTTACTGATAGCGATATCAATTTCTATATTTTATTTGTAATAAATCAAATTGTGTGAAGTCATTTGGTAGATACATAGTCGGAAGAAAGCAGTGACGAGTCACCAGATGTCAGATTATTATATATCATATTTTAATGACAACATCTCTTGGGTTGAAAAATACTATAAGTATCGTTGTATGATCGTGAGAACTAGAAACAATAGAAGGTAATCGATCGATTTGAAGCTCCAATTAAATGACATATTTTTTTTTTCATTTACAGACATGTCCAATTACCGATTAAATTCTGAGGTGTGATCATTTGAGCTCTTCGAGGTCATGCAATTTTCTCTAATTTTGCTGCTAAATTATGCAGAAACATTTCTCATTATGACTGTAGAAGCCGATGGCGACGTATCATTATGTTTATCTGAACTGAACTCTACTCCATGTTCTTGTATAAGTAATTCACAATTTCTGAAAACTGGAATATCAATTTATAATTTACAATTGAACAAAAATAATCGTACATACAATATGTATTAGTCATTAAGTCATTAAGGCAAGAAGGAAGTTGAAGGGGTCGGGTATCACTGTAACCGATGATCTCACCAAGGAGAACCATTCTTTATTCAAAACAACAAAAGACCACCCGAAAGTTGCAAACTGTTGGACTATGGACGGAAAAATTATTGCTCTTCTCAAATCCACCGACGGACCAGAACGGAAAACAACTATTACGTCACCAAACGACCTGCAGAAGATTTAAAATTTTCCGAAGGTACTATCACTAGTTCAATTATGTTAGTGTGACGAGTATAAAGCATTTAAATATGGCTTATTCAGCGTTTACGTCATATTATTAATCTCACCACAACCATGATGTCAATCATAACCTTATGCAAAATTTTTGTGTATTCCATTTATTTATTTCTGTTCGTGTATCTTTACCTGTTTTTTTGCTTAACTAGTAGTTGTACAATCTTTCTCTTTGTGTCATTCTTTATCTTTATGTGGAGCAAGATAAGCACAAACTCCCTACCATACCTTATAAGAACATATTTTATTTTGGGTCGTATTTATTCGAAGTTGTGGGCTGCAGTACAAATGTAGCCTTTCATCATGAGCTACCGTCATAGATTCTACTGAATTTAATGATGCAGATGTAGGGGACGGTCAGTATTCTACTGAATTATTATACTGAGGATGAATTTTTTAAAAATTTAATGAAGAAAGTTGCAGGAGTGATTCAATTTTACATATCAATTCTCGTAGCCTTTCTAAAAATTTTGATTCTATTACTGACTTGTTGTTTTCTTTAAAACACGATTTCTCATTCATTGCTATTACCGAATCATGGATCAATGAAACTACCAATTGTAATATTTTAAACATTGATGGTTATAGGTTTTTGCATAATGATAGGACTGGACGGAGGGGTGGTGGCGTTGGTATCTATATTAAAAATAATATCACTTTTAAGTTGAGAAATGATTTAAGTTCTTTGTTCAAGGATAAAACAGAAACTATTTTTATTGAGGTTTTGAGTGAAAATCGTAGTAACACTATTATTGGTGTCGTGTACAAACCTCCTGATGGTGATTTCTATTCTTTCAATCAGAATATAAGTAACTGCCTAGAAGTTATATCAGGTGAGAACAAAACATGCCTTGTAGCTGGTGACTTCAATATTGATCTTTTAAAATCACCTTCCTCTCCATCGGCTGAAGCTTTCTTAAAATACCTTACATTCATATGCTTTTTATCCAACGATTGATAAGAGCACAAGAATCAGTGAGACCTCTTCAACATTAATTGACAACATTTTTACAAATTGTGATCGTGTCTATGTGCGGAGTGGTATCATGATATCGGAAATTTCCGATCACTATCCAATCTTTGCCTTTAGTGATAATCTTCTTTTAAAACGTAATAACCTTAAGAGTGTAACTTATATTAACAACACATGTTATAAGAACATGGCTAAACTTCGTACTGAGTTGTCATTAATTGATTGGACGACTGTTACCAATGATCTTGATGCAGATTCTGCTTACTCCAAGTTCTCTGAAATCATATTGAATGTATACCAGCGTTGTTGTCCGTTAATTAAACTCAATCATAAGATAAATAATTCTAAGTCACCTTGGCTTACAACTGGTATTTTTAAGTCTATTCGTAAGAAAAATCTCTTATTTGCTAGGTTCAAAAGGAGCTTCTCAACCGACTATAAGGTAGCTTACACCAAATATAGGAACATTCTAACATCAGTTATTAAGAATGCCAAGAAAATGTATTATGCTAACCTTTTATCTCTCCATAGAAACGATAGTGGTAAAATTTGGGAAATTTTAAACAATGTTATTGGGACGAAAAAGAGTGATGGAATTAATGCTACTTTTGTTTGCAATGATGAAGTAATCAATGACAATTATGCTGTATGTAACGGATTTAACGAGTATTTTGCATCAGTTGCTCAGAACCTCTCTGATAAACTTCCAACCAGTCACGTTAATCCTCTTAAAGGTCTTGACTTCAATAGTGAATCCCTTGTCATTTTCCCAACAGACTCTGATGAGGTTCTCAGTTCTATTAACGATTTGAAAAGTGGAAAAGTCCTGGTTGTGATGGCATTTCAAATAAGGTTCTGAAACATGTTGGCGATGTTGTTGCTTCTCCTATTTCGCATATTATGAATCTTTCCTTCTCCCAATGGTGTCTTCCCTCCGAACTTAAAATTGCAAAGATAATTCCCATTTTCAAATCTGGGGACAAACAGCAGTTTCTCTAACTATAGGCCGGTTTCTCTTTTACCCTCTGTTTCTAAACTTTTCGAACGTTTAATGTACAATAGGATTTCCAGTTTTATTCATAAGCATAATATTCTTACGTCTTTTCAGTATGGCTTTCGCAAAGGTTATTCAACCCGACATGGCTGCTGTTAATCTAGTAGGACAAAGTTTCTTCTACAGCTTTAGACAATAAACTTTCAGCAATAGGAATTTTCATTGATCTTTCAAAGGCATTTGATACAATTGACCACTCTATTCTGTTAAACAAACTGTTTGCTTATGGTTTTCGAGGAGTCTCATATACTTGGATCGAAAGTTACTTGAAAAAACAGAGTCCAAGTACGTTCATTATAATGGTATGTTCCTCATATAATTATATTGCAATGTAGTGTCCCCCAAGGATCCATCCTTGGTCCATTGCTTTTCCTTTTATATATAAACAACATTCATTCTGCATCCGAAGTGTCAGATTTTATTCTTTTCGCAGACGACACAACAATTCTTTTTCAAAGATAAGAACCTAAATGATGTAATTCTACAGGCAGAGGAGGAATTCACCAAAATTTTACATTGGCTCAATGCAAATAAGTTATCCTTAAATATTAAGAAAACGAAAGTACTTATTTTCGACAACAAAAGACACGACGATTCAAATGTTTGTTTAAGTCTTGGAGGCACCTTTATTAAGCCGTCATCATACACAAAATTTTTGGGAATCTTAATTGACAATAAACTGAACTGGAAAGAACACATTTCTTATGTTACTAAAACAATAGCCCGTGTAAATGGTATTATCTATAAAACCAAGAACTTTATTCCCAAAGTGTACTCATATTGATTTATAATGCTCTGATTCTTCCTCATCTTAATTATAGCTTATTACTCTGGGGAAATGCTCACAAGACTTTTTTAAGTAATGTCTATATTTTGCAAAAGAAGATTATTAGAAACATCCATAGTGTCCCATACAACACTCATTGTACTCCCTTGTTTACGGACTCCAATATTTTAAATATTTTCGATCTTTACAGCTATCAAGTTGGGATCTTTATGTATAAATTTCATCACAGACTTTTACCGGAAAGCTTTGATACGTTTTTTTTCATACAACTGCGACTTCCATAATTATAATACTCGCTCAAAGACTCCATACATGTAGACTTCTCCCAGGACAAAACTTAACCAATCACAAATTCGCAGTCGTGGAGTTTTCCTCTGGAACTCTCTTCCAAGTAATATAAAGGATTCAAAATCCCTGCATCATTTTAAAACATCTCTCAAGCGTTATATTCAAACTTCAGTACTCAAACTTAGCTAGTGTTTTCAATTATATATTGGCCCAATGCTCGTATTCTGCTTAAGGAAATATTTTTGTAGTTACAGGAATGTTTTGCGTGTAATCATGCTTTTGTAAATGTCTATATATATTTATATGACTTTACAGACAGATGGAATTGAGTTATATTTGTGCATAATTTGTTCCACACCTATTTTCTCACTGTACCTATTCTATGTTCTTTTGTTGTTGTTTTTGTTCTATACCAATTGTTTTTTTTTCTTTTTCCCTCTCTTTCTCTTAGAAGGGACCAGACTTGAAAAGCTCTGCTTATTCTGGTTCCTCTACCCTATCACATTTTAATAATCTGTATGATCTGATTACTACAGCTGCATATTACTTTATCATGACTTTCTTAAGGATCTGTCTCCACTTATGCATACTGTACTTTTGATTTTACACTTAATTATGTAAAATAATTTATTCTTGTTGTATGTGAAATGGTAGAAATAAACTTGAAACTTGAAACTTGAAACTTATTATATAAACACAGTCAGTACACTTATATCCGCTATGCCGGAGTCAGGAATCTGGCGGGGTTTCGTAGTTATGCGTAGCCGAAAGATGTAACACACCCACTGCATGAACAGGATGTTGTAGGTTAACACAGCTTGTATTTACAACTATTTACACCATCAAATCCTCTCTCTCTGTCTTCTCGCAGGATTATATCGTAATAGTTGAGGGAAATAGACCTAGTTCGTAAAATGACCAAATATGACGTACGATATCGAACGTAATTCTAGGAATTTGGTCATAAAATAGCTAGACTTCCCGGTAAACACCGTGCTGACTCGCCCGGTTCCAAACGCATGAACCTATCTCTTCTATTGCGGTATATATATATATATATATATATATATATATATATATATATATATATATATATACATATATATATATATATATATATATATATATATATATACATATATATATTTCTCTAATTCGGCACTTAGGGGGAAAGTTGTTGTTGAAAAGTCGACCTTAAGGGGAAAACAAAATTAGGGTGAAATATAAGTTTCGCCTTAACGTTTCCACACACTTTTTCTATAGGAATACGTAAACTTACAAGGGCGCCCTCTTAGATTTACAAACTAGATGCCATTACTTCAAAGTTGTCAAATTTACGGGCACCTAGCTGTTAACACGAACGGATGGCTGGCCATTGAAATAACGTTAATTTATATGTTTAGACGTTAGGGCGAATTTATTTCTTATGTATTTTATTATCTTTTTTTCGCCCTATGTACAAGCAGATATAACAATTTCCCCTTAAGGTGGGAATTAGCGTTATATATATATATATATATATATATATATATATATATATATATATATATATATATATATATATATATATATATATATATATATATATATATATATATGTGTGTGTGTGTGTGTTTTTGCTGCCAACATGATTGCCGATATGTTTGACTCGAGTCATTGTGAGAAAAATTCGAGTCGAGTCGAGCCATCCAGAACAGTGACTCGAGTCGAGTCGAGTATTTGACACATACTGGCTCGAGTTGAGTCTAGTCTTTGGCATTTGTCAAATTTCTGACCCGAGTCGAGTTGAGTCTTTTGACCCATTTGACTCGAGTCGAGTCGAGTCATCAGAAATGGTGACTCGAGTCCGAATCAAGTCGAGTCAGTGACTCGAGTCTTTACAACATTGCAAAGCACACACGCGCAAGTTCGTACGGTCATCTGGTCATGTGACCTTACTTATAAAAGCAATTGTATGATCCGTATGCCTGCTGTTTTTGCCTGCTAATTTCAGTCCTGTTATCTTTCTGTGGAGTTTGGACGACTTGCCTGGTCTAGCTTATACCTGTAACGTGTCTTCAATCCTGTTCGGAAGAGTTTTCTATCCCATTATGGACTGTCAACATCTATATTCAACGTTACCAGCTTAAACCAGTGCTAACTGGTGGCCTGCCGTCCGCCAACCTTTATTCCATCCTGACTGTAGACGTCTTGCAAATTTTGTCAACGTTAACTGCAGGGCTAGCTGTCAACTTTTTAGTGACCGGTGGGAGTGAGAATCGCTGGGAGACTAGTGACTGTTGAGAGTGAAATTCGCTAGAAGACTAATGCGCAGCGCGACCATCGGTTCGCGCGGTCCCGCCGGGGGGACTGTTTGCCAAATATACCCCCATTTTGCAGGAAATGGCATTTTCCATGCCTCATGCCCAAAATTGCCAGTTTTTAGAAGTTTTATGTTCCTGGAAATTTTTAGGGAGACATTTCGTTCAAATCATAAATAAGCCTACGAAAAATTGGAAATTCTGAAGCCTACCGTCGTACCAGTAGGCATTACTGCACTACTGTCAGATTACTGCAGACTATGATCAGCTGGAGAAGAAACTCAGGTAGCGTGATAGCTTGCGTTCCACCTACACCCGACATATCGTTTGCATTATTAGTGGAACTTTTTTACACCATACTGAAAATTGCCTGAGGAACTGATGCTTCATCATGAAATCGTGAGATTGTGCTGAAATGCGTGATTCTCACGCTATATGCGTGAGAGTTGACAATCCTGTAACTGGTCCATTTTTGCCAACGTTTATAAGGCTAGCCTATCCAACTATAAACCGTTAATATCTGGCCCTTAGACATGAAGTTGTAATTTTAGCCAACGTTTACAGACCTATACGATGGATCTGCCCACCCTGCCGACACCAACACGGCATTTAATTAAAACGACGGTTGCAGTTCAAGTTTACAAATTGAAAATCAAATCAAGGGTGAGTTGTGAGGCAATTCCTCTAAAACGGCCTTGGTCCCCTCCTCCAAAGTGTGCTCAATTTAGTTTTCATACTTCAATTTTGTGTGAATTGTGTTTAGTATTGGCCTAGGTCTAGCCTAGATGGTACACGGTGTATTTGCCTTGAAACAAGATACAGTATTACTCATGCTCACGTAAAACATTTTGCCATACGATGTTCTAATCAGAACGTAGATTTTTTCACCCTGTATTTTCAATGTTATTGTACGCAGTGCTTCATGCATGTTGTAGTCCATTGTAAGCAACAATGTCAAGACAGTCAGCTTATCCGGAATTCAAGAATGCTATACATTCCCTTCTGGCGTAGGTGTGATCGAAGGTGTGTCCACTTGTAGCCAATCAGGACGTTTGTTTACTTTGGCACTCGAAGTGAATGGATTAGTATGTCGGCCTAGGATGTGTCAGAATTCACACGTAATACAATCATAGACTAAGTTTGTGGATTTAGCGCTATTTATTCATAGAGGAAGTTGCACGTTTTTATGCTCACGTGGGGCTTGGCCAACTTGTCCTCGAATTTGCAGCCAAAATTCGCTTTCAGTAATTACTCCCTAACAGTCATGAGTGCAGGTACGAGGTAACAAGTGTTACAAGACGACCCGTCAGGAACACCGGATTGAATCCATCGACGAGCGAATGGAAAGTTCCAGAGAATTCAACTTCAACGCAGCCGTTCTAGAACTGTCTAGAAGTGAGAACTGTTTACGTTATGTCCCAATTATAGCAGCGACCTGGCAACACTTCTAAGAAACTGCAATTGTCGTTATTCAACTAGAATATTCAACTGTGTTCTAGAAGTTTCTATTAAGGAACGTTCTCGTAATTGCTGGACTGTGGGCACTAGAAGTTTCTGTTAAATTCTGGAGAGTTCTCGAATAAAAGCCTAGCATATAAAAGGCAGTTCAACAGTTGTTGTGGCGGGGAGAGAGACATTGAGAAATGCCCTAATACTTCATCGAGTCCAGACGCTGTTGAGAAGTTATTCCCAGCCACTGACACTGCACACTTGTGATAAATTGCCTTACGCCGTTTCTGCACTGTGTACAGAGATTGTTATCATCCATCATTCATCGCCTAGCCTTGTCATTATTCGCTCGTGGAACCAGTTCCTACGCTACAGCACGCTACAGGTCTACTACCGTACCATCGTCAACGTGCATGCACTACCAGCCCTTGGACCAGACCAGGCAAATATTAATTAAAGGATTGTGAGTAAGTCTAATTAATTATTGTAAATTTAAGTGAGATAAGGAGATTGTAAATAATCATTAAGTTGTTGAATTTTAATCTCGTTCTTCTGTGATCTTTCGCTGTTATTGGTTTGACTCGCGACCACAAGCCGTAACAGAATTGGTGGCCTAACATCCGGGAACGAAAAATACTAGAAAATTCGAGAAATTCTGTTGTGACTCGTAAGCACCTGTGTTTGCTCAGACTACTTATTTGTTTGTTGAAGGCTTAATACAATTTCAAAATGCCATTCAACTTAGATAAATTCGTGGATAGTCCCTCAGTCGAGGAACTAGATTCATTAAAGAAGTCTGAGATTGTACAGGTCGCAAAACATTATGGCATTGAATTTCAGCCTTTAATGCGGAAAGACGAGATTAAAAGATATGTTCTAGAATATCTTGTGGATGAAAGTATTCTGCCTAGTACAGTATTGGAAACAGCTATCACTGTGCCAACTGACAACACATTTGAATTGAAAAGGCTTGAAATAGAAATGAGTAAAGAGGTTAGATTAAAAGAAATGGAAAGAGAAAGGGAAAAAGAGGAAAGAGAAATACAAATGCAAAGGGAGGCAAGAGAACATGAATTTAGGTTGAAGCAACTAGAGTTAGGGGTCATAAAAGGCTCAGACCCTAAAATAGGCTTGGATACTGGGGGATTTGATGTTTCTAAGCACGTAAAATTTGTCCCCAAATTTCAGGAGGATAATGTGGAGAAATTCTTTAATCATTTCGAAAAGCTGGGTGAGCAACTAAAGTGGCCAAGAGATAAATGGTCCATACTCATCCAGAGTAATTTCACAGGCAAGGCTCAAGAAGTGTATTCCGCTCTGTCAATAGAGGACAGCATGGATTATGATAAGGTTAAAAAGGCCATATTACAAGCCTATGAATTGGTGCCTGAAGCTTATCGCCAAAAATTTAGAAAGTATCGTAAGGCGGATACACAAACATATGTAGAGTTTGCTTATCAAAAAGAAAGGCATTTCGATAGATGGTGTGCTTCCAAAAAGGTCTCCACATTTGACACTTTAAGACAACTGATGCTGGTCGAGGAATTCAAACGGTGTGTGAATGATGACATTAAGACTCACCTTGAGGAAAATAAGGCTGACAACTTGAAGGAAGTTGCAAATTTGGCTGATCAGTATGCACTTACCCATAAGTTTGGTAAAGTGGGTCAGACTCAAAACAAGGGTCAGTTTAATAGGCCAAATAAGAAATATGGCAACAGTAGTAATAGTAGTGGCACAACAGGTAACAGTGGATCTCAGTCTGGTTCTATCTCTCCAACAAATTCTGGTAAAAAACAACCAGATTCAAGTCGTCAAAAGAACGACCAGGTCAGCTCAAACAAAGCTGCCTTTAAAGACATAAGCTGTGGTTTCTGTCACAAAAAGGGCCACACAATGGCAAATTGCTTCACATTGGCGAAATTAAAGGAGACTGAAACAGCCTCCAATGCCTTAGCCATTGCAGAGAACTCTTCTGAGGTAGTCGTGACTTTACGGCCTAATTCTAAAGACAAAATTAAGGAAGAATACCTTCCATTCGTGTCTGAGGGGTTTATTTCCCTAGATGGGAATTCAGCTCATCCACCCGTCAAAATTAAAATTTTGCGTGATACAGGCGCAACTCAGTCGTTGCTTCTTGATGGAGTTTTGCCATTATCGGACTCTACTTCCACAGGGGCAAATGTACTAATTCAGGGGGTTGAGTGTGGATTTATTTCTGTCCCTCTCCACAAAATTAATTTGAAGTCAGATTTAGTTTCTGGGTCGGTCATAGTAGGGGTCAGACCTACTCTACCTGTAAAGGGGGTATCTCTGTTGCTAGGCAATGACCTAGCTGGTGGAAAGGTAGTAGCCAATGCAATTTTGACAGATAAACCATGTGATTATAACAACACAGAGCAATTAGAAAAGGAATTTCCAAATTTATTCCCTGCCTGTGCTGTCACTAGAGCTATGTCACAAAAGCTCGCCGTGGATGATAATCTTAAACATCCACCCTCCAAAAGTGAGGATACAGTTCCCAAAAGTGGAACAAGTAGGGAATCATGTAAGGATGATAATGTTAAACATCCACTCTCTAAAGATGAGGGTATGATTTCCGAAAATAAGGATGATAAACTTAATCATCCACCCTCTAAAATTGAGGAATTAGTTCCTAAAAATGGAACAACACTCCCAAAAGAGGAGTCAGAATCTGGAAAAGATTCCAGTAAAAATATTCATGAAAGTGAAGATTCTTGGTATGATCTCAGCCAATCTTTTATGACTAATCTTAATGATAGTCAGGATTGTGAGTCTCCTGGCCCCACACATAGTGAGGGGGTAGAACAGGAAAAATCAAAAATGTCTGACACACTCCACAGAGACCAGTTGTCAGTCCAACAACAACATGATGAAGAGCTTCAGCCATTAATAGCTGGTGCACTCACTGAGGATGAATCTAAAGACGTCCCAGTCTGCTTTTATTTTAAAAACAATATTTTGATGCGTAAATGGCGACCACCTGATGCACCATTAGATGAAGAGTGGAGAATTTACCATCAGATCGTGGTACCTAGGACCTATAGAAGGGAAATACTGAGTATTGCTCATGAAATGCCATTTGCAGGGCACCTAGGAGTCAATAAGACTTACCACAGAATTCTAAATCACTTCTACTGGCCAAAACTTAAAAGTGATGTGGCCAAATTTTGTAAGACCTGTCACTCATGTCAAATGGTTGGGAAGCCGAATCAGAATATTCCGGCTGCACCCTTAAAGCCAATTCCTGCTTTTGAAGAGCCGTTTAGTAGAGTCATCATTGATTGTGTAGGTCCCCTACCTAAGAGTAGGGCAGGGCATCAGTATATATTAACCATTATGTGTGCTTCTACGAGGTTTCCAGAGGCAATACCTCTGAGGAATATTAAGGCTCGGACAGTCTTACAAGCTTTACTTAAATTTTTTACATTGTTTGGGTTGCCTAAAGAGATCCAATCAGATCAAGGGTCTAATTTCATGTCAACTGTATTCCAGCAGATGTTGTATGAGTTAGGCATAGACCAAATTAAGTCTTCGGCTTATCATCCGGAAAGCCAAGGGGCTTTAGAAAGGTTTCACCAAACATTGAAGAATATGTTAAAGACATATTGTTATGATAATGAGAGAGATTGGGATGAAGGCATTCCATTTGTAATGTTTGCTGCCAGGGAATCTCTACAAGAGTCACTTGGGTTCAGTCCATTTGAACTTGTCTTTGGACACACAGTTCGTGGACCATTGAAATTGTTAAAGGAGAAGTGGTTATCAGACAAGCCGTAACACAAGTAGCTAATATAATTTGCAAAGTTCATATTGTTGCGTCTTACAAGGGCGCAATCATAGTATTTTATGTGGGAACAGGGTTCGTAGTGGCGCCAATGGGTTTCAAAGCTTTGCAACTGCGAAGAGTTGCGCTATTTTCCAGATAATTTAACATAATTGGGTCTTCACAAAATGAGTTTTGTCATTCGTTTATGGATACAGGAGAGAGGAACCTCGAGTTTATTTTTATTTGTAATGTTTGTTAAATCAATGAATGATATTTTTGTGAATGGTGAATGTGACTCAGTGGATAGGAAGCTGCAAATTAATTTTCAATGAAAGCAACCGGCAATGCTATAGCATATAGACAATTTTTGTGACATTTCTTTTCAACGTAGCAGACGAAATGAACCTTTCGTTAAATACTAAAAATAGTTTTAAGAACATAATATCTTTAACTTAATAGACAAAGCAAATGACCTTGGTGGCGACTAGGAAAGTACAAAGGAGAGAGCTGCCATTTTATCTCCTTCTTATAACAACTCCCTGCTATGCCAACAGTCTGGGGATTCTCCCGTTTGTGAGAAAACCAAAAATTTAACAGTCCGGGGAATCACCCGGTTGGGAGAAACCAAAAATTCTCTTAGGTGGGAGAAACCTAATTTTGCAACACAGTATATAGGCTTGTTTGCCTAATATAGATAAGGTTTAGAAAGAAGGAAGACCACTGTTACAACTGATAATGTAGTAAAAATTGACCGATTATGTATCACTAACTGATAATGTAGTAAAAATAGACCGATAATGTATCACTCACCGATAATGTAGTAAAAATAGACCGATAATGTATCACTCACCGATAGTGTAGTAAAAATTGACCGATAATGTGGTAACCTTTTTAACTGATAATGTATCACCTCAAAATCGATATGTAGTACAAAAATTTTAACCGATAATGTATTACCATTTGACCGATATGTAGAAAAAGTTACCACATTGTCCGCCGATTTTTACCTCACTATCGGTTAGTGATACATTATCGGTCAATTACTACATTATCAGTTGTAACACCACTGTAGAACTTGCATTTTTCTGAAACATCGATTAAAACGTTGCTTGAATATGCATTTCATTCCATTACAGTACACTGCCAAACTTTGCGATTGCGTTTTAAAAACCATTCGCCAATATAAACGTACAGACAGAACGCGTCGTATTGTGGGTAAAACGGGAACGATGGCCGCGTCTATGATCAATTTTTTTTTCCGTGCTTGGAGGAAAACTAGATTTTCCCGAAAGGGGTAATTTCCCAGTCTGGTCGAGGTATTCATACGTTGACTTCACTTGGTCTGACGTATCAAGATGGTTAACACAAGGTATCACGCGTTTCAGTGTTGCCAAGAAAGTCAGTATAGTACTTTTCAGAATGCATGGCCGTTTAAGAGGAGCTGCTTTGGAACCACACTTTGATATTTTCTCCATTCAGGAATAACTGCTCTCACTTTCCTCCCCAGGTTGCCGCACACCATCCTGCTATTTTTTTTTCAAAGAATTTGATGTGGATATATTATACCATTTAATACTGTATTTATTTATATACATACATTCTGAAGCATAATTTTTTTTCAAACTGCATTTTCAAATTTACAAAAGGGGTGTTATGTAGCACAGGTGTTCTAGTGCTGATCAAGAGGGTTGCATTTTGTTGTTTACAATTCAGTTAAACCTTCTCCCCTTTATCCTAGATCTCCTGGTCCCTTTTACCGGACGTTGATAAAATTTCGGGTTTCCACACCCTTTGTCTCATCTGATTGGTTAAGCCTATCGGTCCATTCATTTATAATCATATTGCCCAGAGCCCGTATAGTATGGACCAATCAGGAACTGATAAATTATGTTCCATAAAAATAGTCACTGGTAGGACTAGAGACTCCAGACATCTGTCCGCAAGCTTGCAGACATATTCTAAATTTTCACTCAGAAACGAACATTACAGGAAGAAATTAACCTACACGACTTGTGCTGCGGGGGCTTCGGTCTATCAGTAATGGTACTTAGTACATTTAAATAAAAAATTGGTAAGAGAAGACCACTCTTAATGTAACTATGATGATCATCTTTGAGAGGAAAGTATATTTGATCGTCATCGTCATCTGCATTTTGGTCGTGTTTTAACTAAACTCACCCGCAAGCCCTTTCAATCGCGACCGGTCCATGTACAACCTGACACATGGTGAAGAAACAGTATTATTACTTGAAGTCTCTACCAATCAAAAACATTCACAATATTATTTCGTCCCCTTCAGTACCATGTCAGGCTACAGGCCTGCACAGTAGGCCTGTATTTGACACAATATGTATACTTTATGCATTGTGTTTTGTCCCAATTGAAGTAGTATTTGAAGAGTTGTGAAACTCGCAACAATTTTAGCGAAAAAGAGAATGATTGGGAATCATTGAGACAGAGCCGGATTTATAAGCACGGGGCCAGTGACTTATTGCACAAAGGGGTGGGGGCTAAGAGTCAGTTGCACTGACATTATTTGTGGGGTGGAATTAAAACGTGACACTATCATCATGCAATTGTCGCATAGCCTACAAAAATGTTTGGCAAAAATACCCCTGTCAGCAGATTACAGGAAATGACACTCCCCAGGTATTTCAATTTGCATGAAGACTTTTTATTATCTTTCATGGTTGTAAAATTTTATTCCCCTAAAGGGGTAACTGAGATAATTTTCGTTCAATCCCTAAAATTGTCGTGTTAGGGAAAAATAGCACTCGGCATTAGCTTATAACCGCCGCTTTATTCGATGTTATGATGTGAATATTGAAAATGATATAAGCACACATAACATCAGTATAGCAGTTCATTTAATGTGGTTTTTAGCGATCCAATACGTGTTAATTACAACTAGTGCACGTGCCTGAAGTAATCGTTACTTCAATATCTAGATACAACACTGTAAACTGGTAGCCGAGGCATATGGTAACTGTAGGCTATATACTGGTATGCTCAAGAAAGTTCATACCGCGAATTTTACCTTTTGGCACGGGAACGCTACTTGTAGTCATGTTAACACAAAGGATTCAAATGAAGTGTGAAGCTATAAAAAATGAACGGAAAACATTCAGTTGCAGAGCTAGGGGTTTGGTCAGGAAGGGCGGGAATGGTATTCAGGGGAAATTTGTAGCAGGTAGATGCCTAACGGTTCGACAGCACTAGGACAGTTTTCTCAAATTACATTTTCTTTGTGATTCACCTATCCCCAAATATGTTTATGAAAACTTGAAAATATATTTTTTCAAACAATTTCTTCCCAACACAAGAAAGAAGACATTTCAATTAACTTAATGTTCTGGTAGTCTGATTAGAGCAAATCCACGATTCTTACGAAAAAGCCCTTGGCACTGATGGGGGCTTACTTTGTGAGAGTGAAGATGACTGTCAAAAAGCCCCGAAGCCGCGGTTTTCCCAAATTATGTTGATGTAAAGCAATATAAGATACGAATTCCTGACATTTGGCAATCACGATAATTACACAAAGGAACTTGTGAAAACGTATTATTTTGCTGTGGGACCACCCTTTAGTTTCAGCAGGCCTTTCATTAAGAATACAGGGGTGTGGTCTCAAGGAAAACTTTTTCCCCTCGAAAGATTATTGAACAAAAATCAATATTGTTTTACAAGTCTTATCATATCTCGCCTCTGAAAAAAATGTCAACCCGTGAAGGTCTTTAGTCACTATTCAACACCTTTTGGGGATACGCTTACCAGTATTTCTATAATCACAAAATGGCAAAGCCGGAAGGTGTTAGGCCCTCTCCTAAGAACATTTTGAAATTAAAGACCGGTAACAGGATTTTATTGCTTTTGGAAATTAAGGTAAATTACACCAAAAGAATTTTAATGCACTGTTAATTAATTCGAATTGTCGAGTGACTATAGACATTGACCGTAAACACGTGTCAAAATGAATAAGACAAAAAGAACGAGGCAATTCATCGATCAGAATCCAGTACTCCTAACACATTCTCACCTATCCGCATTTCTCCTCAATTCACCTTGAGGTTTTTGAGACCCGTCTGAGAACACTGATCCAAGCGGATTGCAACCATAGCAACTTTTGGGCTATTAGTAGTCCCTTCCAGTAAGTTACTATTCTAGAAGAAACTCTCTGCTCCTTCATCGTCAAAAAGGAAGCTTCCCCTTTGAATAAAGTGTAGACAATGACGTCCTTTGGGTGGTTTGTTCATTAGCACCAAAATTAATACGATTAAATCGTGTAACGTGAAAAAAAAAATGTCCACTAGACATGTTTCTACTGACTGGCAAGTACAAATCGAAGCCCATTAAGCAGTGTTGTATTCAAGTACTTTTATTCAGGTACCAAGTACTGCCGAGTAATTACTCCCCAAATACCAAGTACCAGGTACCTAGTACAGCTTTTGAAATACGAGTACCGGGCGCGAGTACTGTTTTACCCGAGTACTTTTTATGTACTTTTATTAATTCAGTGGACAATACAAATTCATTATATATGGCTTGTCCCTTGTTACATATTAATTAGTTTAGGTCCAATATCTTACCTCTACAGCATTCAGTCAATTTGATTCGACTTTTCCTTTACCTAATCTCTTCTTGTCTCATAACTCCATTTAAAAAAGGAAAACAAAACATTTGAGGAAAAGAGAATAAGATTGACATCATAAAGAATGCCTCTTAAAACAGTTTGGCACTTGTGAAAAGGTTCTAACCGTGTGAAATAACGAGGGCGTCATTTTCATAAAGAGAAAGCACAGTGACCTTCAGTATCTGCAGTCTCTTCTCATATAGATCACAATCGTATTCACATTAAACGGTAATGAAGTGATCAAACTGTGTATCGTCAAACTGTCCCCGAAAGCCCGGTCTACAAACATTAACAAACGTTGGAAATGCACGTGTTTCCGTGCTGTAGACAGACATTCGAAAACCAACAAATTATCAAGATGACTCGACCACTCACACGCCGTATATAGAGTGATGTGATAACTAAAGCGTGATCGTGACGATCTACAGGCTGGTTTGTGATTCAGGCAACATATCTTTATGACGAGGACATTCATATTGAAAAAAATGATCACTATCTGAAAAGAGCAGGGTAATTATCTTATGATGCGCATGTTTCCTATGTGAACGTAGGACACGTCTACATAGTAACAAACATAGCTTTGTAAATATAGACATACCCTTGTTAATCTGTGAGGTTAAGGCCTGACAGACCCAAGTGATCTAGTAGTATGCACACTTGAAAAGTTATGTCTGAGCAGGGCCTTCTGTGCTGCAGTAAAATGAGAGATTCGGTTGTTCCCACATTGGCCAGTATAGTTAATGCCTCCATACAGTGGCATAGGCTTTCCCCATATTATGAAATCAACAGAACAGAGTATAGTCCACACCGATCGCATATAGTACGGCCCATTTTCCTCTAAGCTCTTATGGACCAGTCCAGATACAGACGTGAAGTGGCCCATGTTACCCAATAGGCTATGCACCTATGGTTCAACCGGAAACATGCATGCTTACCTGCAGTTATCCAGGACTTCCTCATATGGCAACCATATGGGCCAGCTCACACAATACTCACTTACACAGCCACAAGCCTCTTTCCGAGCTGAAGTCATGCGTACAGGCAATGGTCCGTGTTGAACGTACGATGCCTGCATAAAAACCGCAACAGTGGCGTGTGCAGGATTTCGGAGGTGGGGGGGCACAACCTGTGATTCCTCCGACTGACATGGAGGAGTGTCACAAGTGCACCGAAGGTGCACCACGAGCGCGAAGAGCGATTTTGAACGCGTGTGGTGCAGGGGCCCGCGCTAGAGCCCCTGGCGGGGTCCAGGGGCAGAGCCCCGGTGGGGGTCCAAGTCGGCGAAGCCCCCGGAAGCTCCTGCAATATAAGGTAAAAAGACCGCCGTAAATTAGTTCTAGAGGGCTTATTGATCAGGTTTCGTTTGTTTCAGATTTTGTGAAATTCGATGCCAATGACGGAGAGTTTAGGTTATCATATTCGTTCAATGTAGTTTATTCTTCATACCCGTTGAGCTATTGACCAATCTGCCAATGCTGACAAAGAACGAATTAACCAAAATTACTTTTAAAAACAAGGGTGACATGCATTCACATTTACTGTTTTCCTAAAAGATCTCCGCCCCCTTGTGTGACCCCAGAGCAATGTATACACTAGCAAGGTATGCTTTCGTGATAATGGACTCTGTTTAGCTATTTGAATTCAAAATATGAGAGCAAGGCTAAACGAATTTTACAGCACGCAAAGGTCGCCGACTGCTTCAAACGATAATAAGATGAAGCCGTTATTTCAAAATAATGTTACCGCAACCTTAAGTGCCGTTAGAGTAACAGGCAGCTGCTCATTTTCAGCTTATATATATATATATATATATATATATATATATATATATATATATATATATATATATATATATATATATATATATATATGTATATATGTATATATATATATATATATATTAGTTAGTTAGTTAGTTAGTTAGTTAGTTAGTTAGTTAGTTAGTTAGTTAGTTAGTTAGTTAGTTAGTTAGTTAGTTAGTTAGTTAGTTAGTTAGTTAGTTAGTTAGTTAGTTAGTTAGTTAGTTAGTTAGTTAGTTAGTTAGTTAGTTAGTTAGTTAGTTAGTTAGTTAGTTAGTTAGTTAGTTAGTTAGTTAGTTAGTTAGTTAGTTAGTTAGTTAGTTAGTTAGTTAGTTAGTTAGTTAGTTAGTTAGTTAGTTAGTTAGTTAGTTAGTTAGTTAGATGAAGTTTAACGTCCCAGTTTCCAACCAATTGGTTCAAGTCGAGGCAACCACGACCTTTTTTCCAGGTGTGGCTCACTGGCTTGTTTTCCCTACTCCATTGCTTATGCTGAGCACCAAGCATAAAGGCAGTAAGTTCCATTTTTAAAGTCTTTGGTACTCTTAAGCGGAGATGAAACGTTAATGGTTCCGTTTGTAATTTCCGACCAAAGTTTACTGATGCTACCAGGATTTAAGTGACAGGATATTTAAGTGGCAAGTATAGTGTATGATATTTCAGAACACAACGGGTAATTCTATGAGTTCATCTAGCATAAACTTCACATTTCAATGACAATCATACTGTCACATATCTGAAAGAACAATAGAAGACTTGAAGTAGAGAACATGTGGGTCTACGCTACATCAAGTTAGGTGGATGCAATTAGCCTTTAAGTAAGTTAAGTGTTGGCTTAAATCAACGTGATATGTATTCTGCAAATCATTATATTATCAAAATAATTGGATTTAATTGGATTTTCATCAAATTAGAGCACCACACACGATACTTTAAATCCCATATACCGCTCCGACCCTTAAACGTGTAACTGTCTGATGGTACAATGTATAATTTGCACCCTTAATCCTGCAACCAGAAAGTTATCAACTCCCTGCCCCGGTGGAACATATATGACGAATTGTCACGATGGCAAATTTATTAAACATCGCTTCTTCATATTTAAAGAGGACTCAGAGCTTAACGTTTGTATGGTAAGCAGCTCGCCCACAAGACTATCCTAGCAAGCACGTCAGCAAAGAGCAGAGGCGGATTAAGGGATGAGGGCTTTTTGAGCGCTAAAAATGAAAGGTCGAAAGAGAAGAAAACAGAAAGTAGAGAAATGAGGGAAAGAAAGAGAAGTAGTAAAAATTAACAACATTTTTAAAAGCGTTTCCAAAATATAACTTTCTGCAGAGCTTGGGTGGAGTCACTATACTGTAGTTGAAATCATCCCTATTAAAACCTAGAAGCGTTTGACAACGAGGCGGAGAGCTACATTGTACGAAAACTGCTAAATGGTTGAGCCGTGATGCAAATCTATGGGCGTAAAGATAAAGGTATTCCCCGATCTTTTGCCCAAAAATATGCAAGCGACAAATAGTGACGCATGAACGTGCTGCATGGGGGAGAGTACCTAACAGTTTGAAATCAAATTCAAAATGATTCAAGAGAAGTTTAAGCCAAACATTTCTACAGGAGGTGGTACCAATGGTTTTTGTAATTACTGATCGAACCTGCAGCCAGACAAGGTACTGAAGAGGGCGAAATAACTTCCAGGGTGAACAAATTATGTTTTAAGGTGGAGGGGGGAGATATATACTAAAATGCATTAAGACAATGATGATTTTATTTTCTGGGGGCGAAAATCCCCCATTGCTACTGGCCTGTTAGTGATCGACGTATTTAAATATTTTCTTTCAGAAATGTTTCACGAAACGACTTCAATTTTCGCGCCTTCAACTTCGGTTGAATTCCTTTTACACTTTCTTCTTCAATATCATATCACACGTTTCGC
Organism: Holothuria leucospilota; assembly: GCA_029531755.1. Lineage (NCBI taxonomy): Eukaryota > Metazoa > Echinodermata > Holothuroidea > Aspidochirotida > Holothuriidae > Holothuria > Holothuria leucospilota. The sequence goes on along the minus strand of JAIZAY010000057.1, from coordinate 86,928 downwards.
ATCATTCAACATTCAATGTGCTTCATTGGTCTTTTGCATTTGCGTGATTGTACACTAATTTTGAACAGGCAAAAGCAGGAAACTACAGTGTTCTCTAGGTGATTGCACAACTTTCATTAAGGCCGGTTCATACTCCCAAATTTCTCGCGCGATAAAGCGATCAATAACCATATATGGTCAAAATATCTTTGCCGCCAGTTCGATTCACGGTCATCGCTTGGAGTTGAACGATAACTTTTCTCGCAAGCTCTCGAGATATCGCAAAGGAAACGGCTTCTGATTGGCTGCTTGGTAGGTGAACGACCTTTTGAAACGAGCTCACGATCCTACTCGACAACAATGGCGGACCTTTTCAGATACCGGCTCATTACATGTATTCGCGTTCTGTGCGACTATCGGCGGCCTGATTGTGACAGTGAGAGTTGTCGGAATGGAGGGAAACTGTTATTGCTTCCCACGAATTAAGACATAAAGGTTAGTAAGGCAGGATTTTCTTGTATTCCCTAAAATTATCACGGTAATCAATAGTGCACTTTGTCGTAGAGTCGATCAAACCTCATACACGTATGTACTGTAGGCAGGTATTGGGAGACTGTGCATTGCATGGTAGTACTACGAAAGTTGAGCTATGCGAGAAAACTGAAGTATGAATCAATTTTACCTCGGCATATCGAGACCCAGCTAACATCCTTAAACACAGCTTTATAGCGCTATAATGGAGTATGAACCGGCCTTTACTCAGACTTATCTTCCTGAAAAAACCCCATTCTTGTTAGGAAAGTAAGAGTTTAAAGGCACTGCAAATATTACCAAGAAAATGAAAATGATGTCTGAAATAGCAAATTTTGAGGCGTTCTGCGAGAAATTTTTGCTGTTAACACGCCAAACCCGACTAACCTTATAACAAAAATGAACATTGCTTATTAAGGAAAAACCATTTTCTGATAACTAAATGTACATATCGCGCTTTACACACGCCCTTGAGCCCGTCAGGGGCCCTAACGCGTTCCTCTATACCACACGCGTGCACACTCGCGATTGTCGCTAGCGGCGTTATAGAAATCACTCAGTGTGCGCCCCCCCCTCCCCCGAAACTTTCCGGATCCGAGCCTAGCAAAGAGCTTTGAATGAGAGCTCTCAGCGCCGACAAAAGCGCTCTGAGATGTACGGTATTTATGGGAAATGTGGTGTCCACAGCGAATCCCAGCGGGAGCAGTGCCGTTGTGGGGGTGGGAGGATTGGGATAGGGCTTGAACTAAGCTTCAATCCTCCGGGCCTAGCGCCAGCACCTGCTGTTGAGTAGTGAACAAGGATGCTTTTATCTGAAATATCTTCTATACAGCCGGAGTGACAGTTTCTGGCTTAACATCATACGTCTTGGAAAACATGCCTCATCCTTTTTACCTTCCGATACATCAGTGCTTAATGCTTTTTGAAAAATTTTAGTATTTTGACTGACAAATCTTAGACACCCCCCCCCCACCCATCCCCCTGTGGGTACACTGACTGAAAGTACTGTGATTTGCGCATTTTGTGGGTATAAATCGAACTGACGTGTCAAAAAAAAGAATCATTGCAAACAATATACGGTGCCATTGGTTGATGGGAAAGCAAGTTGGGATATTTTCTAAGTTACGTTGCACAAAATCAATGTTAAAGATAAGCCAAGCAATGGTTTCACGGTCTTATGCTTAGAATTGAATGGAGGTGTCCATCCTAAAATAAACTGCCATAGAACAGCAACTCGATGTTGAAAAATGTGAAGCAGCACTTTTGCTATTGTATTACACATTTGGTTTCTGTTTAATTGATCAAGGTATTTGTCCCCATAATTGGATGGTAATTAGTCATTCGTGTGACCAGGAACGGGCTTTGATGTCTGAAAGTGTGTGTGTGGGTGTATGTGGGGGCGCAAACCCGGGAAGACTGTCAAACGGAGCCGAAGGCGCCCCGGGAGGGCTATGCGCTCCCCCTAATGGCGTGGGGTCCAGAGCCCGCTTCAGGGTCCTGGTGGGTCCAGGGGCAGACCTCCAGTGGGAGTTCAGGGGCAAACCCCCGGAAACTCTGGGGTATTAACGAAATTGTAGGCATTAAAATGATGCAGTATTATTCATTACATACAAATTTTCGTACTTTCCCCAAGTTCCTGCTTTACCACACAGTAGCATAAAGAAATCTCCTGCTCTATGGTTCATTCATGTTTCATCTTTGTCGATGATCTCGGACAAGTCCCCCTCAACGTTTTATTAGTGTGTAAATAAGGTAGTGTCGAATTTGAAGGTTATAGAGCATATGATACTTTAAAATCAATAAAATGCTTTATGGTTGGTCCTTTCCTTGGACATGGCCAAAGGCATTGGCAGTTAAAGTGTTAAGGAATTAATTTTCATTGAAGGCTGTGTATTGGGAAGTTGTGGTCGGCGAATCCTTTGAGACGATCGCCGAAGACTCAAAGTCCTAGGCTGGAAACCAAGGGTCCCCGAGTAGTTTTTATTAACTTTTACTGCTTTTTTGGTCGTTCTGGACCATTTATGTATAAAATCCTGCTTCCCCAAGGTGTTATTTGAAATGCCAATGGAATAGTTTCCTTATGATGATCGCAAATTTAAGATAGTCACCGTCAGTCAATTTGCTAAGGATGGTGGTAGTTGGTAAGGAAAGTGAACAGGGAGAGGTGTCACGGTAGCAAGGGTTTGAGAATAGGCAATAAAGAAGAAATTCCAAAGTTTTCCTACGTACAGTAGTACAGCAGTACCAATGAGACATCAATCTATATTAGGCTCATACGAAGCACGCCGAAACATTTATCGAGAATTGCGATTCCCTACACATGGGTAGGGTTTGGTATTGTGTTTGCAAGGGCCATAGTGCATTTTATTACGTACCTTGGTACTTTCAGAGACTCTTATTTCGGAGCTTTAAGTCCCGATAGTGTGGCGCGCAGGAGACGCCCATGTGCTGAAAGAAATTTTACCGTGTCAGACAAAACTTTTAATTGTATTAGTCGGTTTACTCTGGGGGTGCACGTGAAGCCCGCCGAGAAAAAAAAAATCTTCCTAGCCTTTTTATGGTATTTGATTATTAATGTTTTTCTTCAGTTAATATTGCAAAATTTATTCATATAGGCTATTGAAAATTCTCTTGTTATTTCTCGCGTGTGGCGTTTGCCGATATATCAGTGTGTTACATTGTGTGGTGTATAGTAGCAGGACTTTGGTAAGCGTTTTCGAATCTTCTTCCACAAGCACCTATTACATATATGTTAATATTGTTCCTAAAAAACGCCTGTTTTTGAAAAACCAAATCGTTTTGTCACGTAATAATTGTTTAAGATTAGCAAAATGGACTTAAGGTTAACAATTGTTTGTTTATGTTAACAGAATACAAAAGAACTGCTATAAGAAATGTTTAAAATATGTACAGATATAAGACTCCTTAAAAGTGTTGAATTATTGCACTCCTCCTATGGGTTTGTCCATTAAGTGGAACCATTCAGCAGGGCGGGGTATCTAAAACGCGTTTGGAATGTGAAAGTCCTTCTCTGCCATTTGCATAGGTAATTAATTTAATTTTAAAGATTAGGAAATCAGGAAATAAGTTCCAGTTACTCTCTTAATGATATGTGATATTGGCTGTGTAAAATTATTAGCAAGGGCGTCTGATGAGTTCAGGGGCGTACTTTACATTTGGAAGCTGGCATGAAACTTAATGTGAAAGATTTGTGAGAGAAGCAATTGAAACACGACAATCATTCATCCCTAAAAACATATCATCCTATGTTCTGCAGAAATATATTTTTCTTAAACTTCTTTTGGATCATGAAGTATCGATGGAAACTGTCAGGCATGTACTCGCCCCAAGGAACAACACAAATTTGTTACCACAGGTCAATGAACTAAGCCGTATCCCCACCCCTCCTTGATGCAGAGCCCGACATTTTCGAGGGGACCACGATGGCTAATCCCTAGACCATCAAATGAAGTTCTCGCACTTTTACACATTTGCCAAATCGGGGAGGGCAGAGTAGTCCGCACAATACCGCGTCCCATGTCAGTCTGGCGTCCTTGATCATTCTAGACTGCCCTTATGGGCAAAACTGTCAGCAGCCCAATCTCCAAATTGCAGCAATATCACTCTATAGCACAAGTCTGTTACTGCAGTTTAATGTTATATTATTATAGGCGTGCGGTATAAGCCTATTTTTCACATTACCCAAATTCTTCATTGGTGACTGACAACATATGTACCCCAACAGTCACATCTCCTTGTGAATTATTGTGCAAATATGAAACAAGAAACGGAAGGCAAAAATATTGAAAAAATTGAAGGAAAAAAATATCGTGAATTAGAGCTGCGGGTGGGGGGGGGGGGGTCGGTCAGTTTTTCAGTTTTTTTTTATCCAAATATTACGGTTAGGGGAAAGTGAGGGATGTGCTTAAAACGGAAATCTACAAAAACGGTAAAGAGCTGGCCTGGGCATTGTACTAGTAATACAAAGCATAGTCGCTTATGAGCAAATCATAGCGCATTTTTTCTTCAAACTGTCACCTCTCTCTTATTTTGACATCTAACTTGCATGTTGTTTTATAATTATAGAATATTTCAACACAATAGCAATGTCAACGTATTAGAGTGAAAACTGTGGCAAGTCTAAAACACGACAGAGACACTTTTATACTCTTGAAATCGATGACAAAAAAATTAAAGAGAAAAATTAAAAACGAAGACAGTAAACAAAGAAAAAATCAAAAGAAAAGAGAGATAAGTTAAAGGAATAATACAAACGTCATTAATTCTTGTTACTGACTTTATAATTACATGTATTAAATAATTTATACTATTGTACACACATTCATTTAATACACTGTAAAAATGGCTGAGCTGACAAGAGGGAGGAAAGCACTTTCACAAGAAAAAAAGCATCAAGAGGTGGTTTCGAATACAAATTAATATAACTGGTGAGATAAGGTCTCTTTTCGAAAAAAAGTGATTGGTATATTTCAAAAATTTACAATCAAAAATGTTTTCCAGTTCTGTAAAACTGTAAACCATGACAAACTGTTTCGTAGTGTTTAAAGGGGAAGGTATTCAACTATAGCTGCAACCATTAGGCATAGGACTAGGTTTGAATGCGAAGAAAGACTGAATTGCAAAAAAAAAGTTTACTAAGCAAAGTATCGAATTCTGACGGGATTTATCCTTTTGTTTGGACTAAAACGTGACACATCTGACATGAATAGATAATAGTGTCTGTAATTTTGATGGCGCCTGGAATCAAGGAGGTACCATTACCACCTCCCTGCCGCAACACAACCGCCCGTCTACAGCTTACTACACCGATTATAAGGTAAATCAGAAACATAATGTTAACAATTTCGGTATCAATGTATCAGCTTGCATACACTTGACGTCTCACCGGGAAGGTGTGGTTTTGCTGGTCTCATATAACAAATTTTCTTTCAATATTCCGCGCCTTACAGGCACTGGTGATCCTGGCATCTTCCTAATTTTGGAAATGTACACTTCTAAATTATGAAATCTTACAACTTAGATTCAACGGTACGTTACTCACAGGCTATAGAATGGTCTCGGAAACCTGAAAAAGATTCTGGCGAAACATTTTCAGCTACGTACTAGTTGACAGGTCACGCTCCCCAAATATGCTGTTACATACTACCCCCCAACAATGATCCCACTGATGGAAGGGGGCAAGTGAATGTAATCTGTATCAAATTGTTGGTGGGATAATTGTTGTCTACAGCAACTTTCCGAAGAACCTTTTATACTGGAGGAAAAGAGATGAGTGAAATTAGGGGAAGAAACTTTAAGTTTGCAAAGCAAAATGGTATATAACAAGGACACTTTTGATGGCAGCGACCAGTGCCCGGCATGGTACCACAATCCCACATTAGGCGCATTTGACCAAATGTCCTTGCGACATGTCTATGCTTTGAATAGTATGGCCTCAATTTATGCACTATCCATCTACAGTTCATATGACACTAGTCGGATCATTTGAAGTTTAAATCCATAAAAAAATAAAAGTTTTAGTTTACATGTAGGAAATAGGAATGTTAAGACATTCTTCATGACTGATTAGCCAGAGGAAATGAGCAAGAATTCATGACAGCTATCCTGTAAACTTTAAAAGTACGTTTTCGTGTTTGCCTTGAGGGGAAGGGAAAAATCAGTCTTCCTTTTGTATTATTGTACAGTGTACTTAATGAACGTTTTGTTTGTATACCACACAACACTTAAATTGTAACAATCGCTCTTGATCCTCTGTTGGTCTCTGATATCACATCGACAAGATAATACAAACCGAAAACCACCCCGACATAATCTGTTCGTTACCCTAATAGTGTCTCTTCGTGGTGAGCAGAGGTGAGAAAAATGGCGAATACCCCAAGGCATTGTGGCTGGTCTTTGCTTTGAATTTCTTCGTCTTTAAGTATTCGATTTTAAGACTTGGGGTCTCGAACCACCTCTAGCTCGCAACGGCGGTTCAATGTCAATGGGGGTTCGATTTTAAAAACGAACCTATTAACGAATCACTCGAACCCCACGTAAGGGCCTGAATCCTACCCGTTCTCTTCTCGTACAGCTCTGTAACTCCATAAGTGTAGGAAATGTTAACAACATTTTAATAAGGTTTTGACCTTTTGATATCTTGTGACCCCAAATGACCTTTCACCTCCACTTAAAAAAGGATCACCTACCCTATATGGCCATCTACACGCCAAATATGAAACAGAAATATATGAACAATTCACTGGCCAAGTATAAGATCCCTCAAAATTATCTTCCTTAGAATTTCATGTTTACATGGTTTTAAACGTTTGTGATGCCAAATGACCTTTGACCTCCACACAAAATCATGGGGATCATCTTCTAAACACAAACAATCCACATTTCAAGCAGGAGTTCCCTCACAGTTATCCTACTTGAGATATCATGTCTACAAGGTTTGACCGTTTGACCTCTGGTGGCCCCAAATGATCTTTGACCTCTACCAAAAACAATAGGGATCATCTACTCAATATGCACAATCTACATGCTAAGTATGAGGTCCCTCACTGTTACCCTTCTTGAGATACAGTGTATACAAAGTTGACCTCTGATGACCCCAAATAACCTTTGACTTTCACCAAAAACAAAAGAGATCACCTACTCAATATGGGTAATCCACATGCTACGTGAGACCCTCAGTGTTGCCTTTCTTGAGATATCGTGTTTACAAGATTTTACCCTTCTCACCCCTGGTGACCTCAAATGACCTTTGACCTCCACCAAAAGCAAGAGGGATCATCTACTTAATATGGTAAGTATAAGGTCCCTCACATTTATCTTTCTTGAGATATCGTATTTACAAGGTTTTGACCTCTGGTGACCCCAAATGACCTTGAACTCCATCAAAAACAAACACAAATCATCTACTTAATATGGGCAATTCACATGGTAAGTATGAGGTCCCTCACATTTATCCTTCTTGAGATATTGTGCTTACAACAATTCCCAAGGCTTTACCTTTTGACCGCTGGTGACCCCAAATGACCTGGCCTCCACCAGAAATAATAAGGGTCATTTACTCAATATGGGTAATCCACAAGATATGTATGAAATCCCCGACATTATTCTTGAGATATTGTGTTTGCAAGGTTATAACCATTTGACCTCTGGTGACCCCAAATGATCGTTGACCTCCACAAAAAATAGGGATCATCTACTTATTATGGGTAATCTGCATGGTTAGTATGAGATCCCTTACATTTATCATTCATTAGAAATTGTGTTTACTATCAATTCCCAAGGTTTTACCTTTAAACCTTCGGTGACCCCAAATGAACTTTGATCTCCCACCAAAAACAATAGGGATCATCAACTCAATGTGAGCAATTAACACAGTAAGTATGAGATCTCTCACATTTATCCTTATTAAGATACCGTGTTTACAACTAATTCCCAAGATTTTACCATTTTACCTCTGGTGACCCCAAATGATCTTTGACCTCCACCAAAAACAATAGCGATTATCAACTTTATATGGGCAATCTACATGCTAATTATGACATTCCTCACAGTTATTCTATTGCGATATCGTGTTTCCAAATTTTCACCTTTTGACCTCTCTTCACGTACTCCAAAAGACCTTTGACCTGCACCAAAAATAGCAGGGATCATCTACCCAATAAGGGGAACTTACATCTCAAGTATGAGATCCATTGCGGTTCCCTTCTTGAGGTATCGTGTTAACAAGTACGCGTCAGATACATACCTACGCACACACACACGACATGAACATCGCATAGATACTTTCCATGCCTTCGGCAAGGAATTAAAAATGTAAAATCAAAATTAGATCCAGCGAAGTTAACTTTAAAAGGTCATGTAAGTAAGTAGGTAAGTAAGTAAGTATGTAAGTAAGTATACTCAAGAAGCTCCAAGAGACAAAGATAGACTACCGGTGCATACAAAGTGCCTAAAAAGCTGCTTATACCCTGAAAAGATTTACGTGCGTCTAGGTAAGCTCTAAGGTTAACCTCCGAAGAGTTCCGAAAAGGGGCCAAGAAGAAGAACTTTGCTTAACATATCATCAGGGGTAGCTTAACAGCCAACGCAATACATGAGACGGGTTTAATGAGGTACTTAAGGACTATAAAAGCTACCAGAAGGCGAGCCATAAACACGACTCTGTATGTTGGGTTCATTTCTGGCATAAGAGGAATACGATCCCCCAATGGGGCGTTGATCAGAAGGTAAGGTATAGGAACATACCTGAGGGGTGTAGAGAAGACAGAGGACAAAGTTACATTGTATTATGCAGAGAAAAAAAGGCTATAGATACGTCCATGACTTGGGCAGCTTGTGGTATTGCTAGGAAGGGTCTAAAGGATAACATTACATTAGCCAAATGAAAAGGTTGAACAGAGTTCACACTTGACGCGATCACCAAGACCGAATACGGCCTGACATCAACAGAAGACCCGATTGGGGAGCAAAAACTAAGACAGAGGGACATGGTTAGAATGAAAAAGTCCTACGAATAACCTACGTTAAGTAACATTATATCATGTTTAATGCACCTGTGGAACGGCATTTGAGTTCCTTCCCTTACCGAAACCCGCAAAGAAATTCATAAATCTTCTGAGAAACTACTGGTGCCCTGTGTTGCTTTCTTGGATCTTGCGTGATGTCTTCAAATCCTGGGCTCTCCACAGCAATGAAAGAGGCCAGACTTGTGCAGCTTTAAATTGGTCAAGTGTAACACCTACAACCCTTGGTACCATTCAAACTGCCACCACCGACTGAATTTCAAAGCAGGCAGTGCCCTATAGAACCCTTATTCACACTCTGCGATGGTCCTTCCTTACCTTTGTCAAATTCTACCAGGGGCTTATGGCACAAGTTTAGTAAATATTTAGGTTGTGCCCAAGTCTTCGTCGGTCGCTACGGAAATAATAACTGAAACCTTCTTTGACATAAAGATCAACCCTCTTAATCTGCTATTCTAATTATTCCGTTGCAAAATCTTATATTTTTTATAGAGAATCTTCTGAAAATGTTCAAAATAAAGATATTACATCCGAGTTACTTGAGACCATTAAAGGCTGAAATAGGACGTTTGTCCTTCAATGACTTGCTATCACATTAGCCCGGGTTAATGATACAAATTTCTCAATTAGGTGTTAACAATATTAATTTTCAATATACTTACAAAGCCTGCAATTCCGTGAGCCCCTGGAAATCATTTTCTTTTATGCGTTGTATGTTCAGGAGGGTAAATTTCCTGTAACAGAAGTGTTTGTAAATAGGAAATGGGAACACCAAAGTCCATTCAATCGTCAACAGTCTCTGCAAATCAAGTTTTAATGTCCAATGCTTTAATAGATCTTAAGTTACTGATAGATGTACTTTACCCATTCAAGCATTTTCACATTATATGTTCTTTCCGAATATATGTAAATAAGTTGTGCTGAAGTTTTCAACAACATTGTTTCCAATGGGCAATTGCAGCGCTAAAACTGGAAGGTAATCCCCAGCTTGATTAGGGTCGCCCGACGTGCTGTTACGATGAACTATGCTGATGGTTCAAATACATAATGAAATACTGGAACGTTGCATGCGGTAACTCCATCGATTACAGTGTGACAACTGTGAGGGTTCATCACGGTAAACTACCGTATCTATACTGGATGATATCAACGAACACCTAATCATAAGACTCTGAATTGACTCAGAATCCGATTATGCACAATAATCAGTCATGTGGCCTGAAAAAGTAAACAACAAGAAAAATATCTGTGTAGGTATCCTGGAAGCAAGCTGAACGTGAATGCATGGCGATAAGCGTGCACTTAAAAGAAAACCAGTGATTAGAATTAGACAACAAAGTAGGAACAAAAATAACATTGATGCACGTGCATCCCTATAAAGGATTGAATGAAAGTTAAACGTAAAATGTCGCAAGATACTGACAGCAAGAGACATAAAATAACAAATAGTTATTTACGAGGTTAAAAAGGTGATAACATTATTTCGTGGTTCTGTAATTTTGTACATAATGAAATGTGATGGAGCGTACCATTTGAATGATTCAGCAAGAACCTAATTTATTACTTTTTAGTAGATATCTGTTTTATGTGCTCATTTGACTGTGTAATTCCTGAGTTACAGTGACACAATGAGGAAACCAAAACAACTATGTTGTCACACTTTTCACTATTGTGAAACCACTACAGCATAGATTAGCATAATATCTGACTATTTCGTATAGTCATTTTCTCTTTTTTCATGCTCCAAACACTTGTTGATACCATAAGGATAAAGGAATGAAAGATGCGTTAGGTTGTAGGTATGTCATTTAGATTGCACGGTTGAGATAAATCACTTCCTTTGCTAAAAACGCTATACCGCAACCGGGCTCGTTTTCGTTGCAATTATCACTGTGGGCTTTGTGTTGCATGATTTAGTACTGTCTTGATTGAATATAGTAAATAAGTCGGCTCTTCAAAGGACAAACCTTCATGAGAGTCAGTGAAGTGTCGTTTAGTGTCAGTCAAGGATTAAATAATGTACCAACCCAGTAAACACGCCCAGCCCCCCCCCCCCCCCGTTAAATTTCTCTGATCTCGATGCATGGACTTAAACCAAATGTAGGCTGAGATGGCTTTAAAAAATGTAGGGAAGGGGTTTCCTTTACCCTTTAAGATTTTTATATAATTAAAGATTTTTATTTTAATTAAAGATTTTTATTATTATTAAAGATTTTTTTTATAATTAAGGTCTATGTAGGTGTAGCGTGGTGTCAGTTGGACTTCTTCCCTAGTCTTTCCATCCCTGACCCTTAGAATGTATACTTTCCGAAATTCCGATAGCAACCGCATAGGGTCACACATAGCCTTACACTCAATCGGTGAAGGGCTAAGGTAAAGTCTTTATTTTCTTGTAACTGTTTGGTGATAGTAGCTAACTGAAATGTAAATCACTCTCTCATTAATGCCCCCCCCCCCCGTGGTTTTACTTTGGTTACCCGTATGTCACCCAGTTCCTGCTTCAGATCTCGACCCAAGAGGAAACCGCATGATCTATGTTGAGTTTTAATATGACCACAGCTACAGTGCATATTGTCAGGGTGATACTCAGAACATCTCAGTGCACATGTTTATGCTGTCATCTTGACAGTAAATACAGATCTAAGTTACCGTCTTTTGTCAATTCCCAGTGGCCCTTAAAGGTCTGTGGACATATTTATGCGATGCCTTTTCAGTATAAAAAGCATTAAAAATGTTTGAAATGGCCGCAATTTTCCTCAAAATTCTTCATGTAATGACCATTTTACAAGACGATTATTGTTATTCACCTACATTTTGGATAAACATGAGCTACTTATACAACTATGTAACGTGCAGAGAGGTGACCCATCAAATATGAGCTATGTTATCCTTTGTTAATTTAGTCTCCATTTCACGGACAGCTGAAATTTTGGGATATTTTTGTTTTTGTTTTGGAAGTAGCTATTTAATTGTTTGAAAATATCCACATAAAACACCAAACTAGAAACTAGCTATTAAGTAATTAACAGATAATTAACAAAGGATTAACAAAAGACATTCAGACACTGGGCAACACTCTATATACATATTTTTTGCATACCTAAAGAGCAATCCCAGCTCAAACTTTGAATAGAAATATCTTGTAAACAGTTACTGTACAAGATATTCAAATAATTCTAACAGATTTTTGATGAGAGGATCTCAATCTAACTTCGTTGAATAGAACACCTGGTTTGGTTACATGTACACAGAACTTTAATCTCCCTTCTCTTTGGAAAATGTAACACTGAATAGGCTTCACACTATGAAGTATGTATACTGAGATCTCTTGAGTCTTGAACACAAATAAACTCTACAATGTACACGCAAGCTCACATGTAATTAACTGCAGCGGTGTAGGTTAGTATCTACGCACGTCTATACGTGTTTGTACCGCCCACATAGCCATATTTGTCTTTATCGTGTATCATTGAACCAAATCTTCTTAAAATGTACTGCGTAGGCGTGTGGGTGGTACGTACACACAGTGTACACGTCTAAAAACATACTGCATGTGTGTGGTACGTATACTTAGCGTGCGTGGAACGTATACCTAGCGTACTCCTACAACAACTTTGCAGCGGTTAAGGTTAGTGATAGCTGCTTATAGGTTCTACACGTACATGCAGTACATTAATAGAAGACAATGAAAAATGATTTAAGACAAGGTTCGGTGGGCAATACAAACAAGTTCAGACACGCGCAGATATCAACCTTTCCAGCTGCAGTTAATCGTTTGTCGCAAGCTCAATGCAACAAAACAACGCTGTAGTCGCTAACAAACAGTTCCAACTTTAGCGCCAACGAATCAAGCATGCGCAGTCAATAGTACCATCTACTGAAATCACTTAAACTGAGTTATGTATGAACAATCCGAAACTTTCGCTTCGGTTTCTCATGACAAAAAAAAAAAAAAATTGTGCCGGTTGGGGGTGGTGGTGTGTGACGCAAGGAACTAGTGTTCAATACGACTACTAACACTGCATTGCTTGTTGCCTAACATGGAATAATTTATATTATTTGACAAAGTGCCCTTTAACTTCAAGAGAAGACTTCTAGAGTAATGTCCACAAAAAAAAAACGGAATGATGACCACAAATCCATGTCATTCTGGAGGCGAATGGACGCATGTAACGGAATTCATATGTTGCAAAGAATATCGGTATTTTGTTCACTTGGCCGGCATCCATAACAATTACTAAACTGCAACCTGCTGGTCAGTATAGGTACATTTCTCAAAGACCACTTGCATCACTGACTGTTGATTCCCTTGGCTGAAGTGGACCAACTCTTGCTCTAGAATGTAATTGCTCCTTCATATCCCCTAAATAACAACTCCCCCTTTGAATACGTCACTGAGGGGGTTCTGAGAGATATTGAGTCCCCATCTAAATTTGCGCCAAAAAATTAAATGGCTTACTAGAAAGACCTTTGACCTTTAACACTTTCTACATGTATAAGAGTACAATAATAAACAGGGATAATAATGTTAACAGTCAAGGTTAACTTTAATTTATTTTGGTTTGTCGGCCAACATGCTTAGGAATATGTTTGTCACAAATTTGTATAAAGTGTGTATTACCTCACGTAGTCCCCCCTGCACATCAACACAGGCACAATATCATTATAATTAACCCTGTCTGGATTCTTAAGTTTAACTAAGTTACAATCCTTTCCATCCTGCACTGCCATTTTGTTTCTTTTGTTCAATTCTGATTAGATATCAAGTGCTTCCAAGTAAAATCTGTCTACCATTTTGAATTCACAAATAGTGGCTACACTGCTTATCTACCGTAGTTATGTTTAAGCTAAACCATAAAGTAGATTGAGTTACAACATACTACTCTAAAACTAAATATTAAGTAAATCTAGGACAGGCAGGTTACAGTTTTAATTTAACATTCAATATATTCATACTCCATTCAATTGTTACAACTCACTGAAAAGTTGTTCTTTTTTCAATACCAAGCTTTTTGTAAGAGAGCTGCTACTATGATAACCAAAGTCTTTAAGGGTAATACGGTTGTATTGGAATACGATGAAAAGATCACAGAATTTACATCTGCTTGTATTTTAAAAGGTAAGGTTAAATATAAATTCACAACAAATATCAGGTGAAGAGGTAGAAAACTGAATTGAACAGTTTCATCTCCCATCTTAGCAGGTAATTCTGAAACTGAAATGTGAAGTGTTGAAGCCTAAGCACCTTGTGAAAATACAATAGCGTAGGCTTAGGAATCTGGGTGGAGGCACGGTCCCACCTAATAACCTGACAAGGGACCGTGGTACCCTTTGGCTTACCCAATAAATTGAGGATAAGTGTCTCGGCATATAAACTAGAACCTTAAAAGGTATTGCAAATTAACAATAGTTTAGTTATCAGTGGCAAATTCAATTCATTCTCAATAATAAGGAGTGAACAGGTCACTATTTTTTGGTAGTCTACTCTTACAATTATACCGCCAACAATGGTGATCTACGAGATCATGAGGGGAAATGATTAATCAATCTGATATATGTGCGTTAAACTGCATTAAACTTCGATAATTACTTAATTGCCTTAATCATTTATTCAACGTTCTTGACATGTACCCATAGCAGCTAAGTTCGTGCCGCATTATCACTGTTGGGCAACTTGCATGATATTATCCTAATAAAGCCTTAAGAAATCCCTGCTATCATTGATCTAGTCCTCCCGTCACAGTTTCCATGCATCATCAAACCGACGGACCGTTAATCTGGGTCAGGTTATTATAAATAAAGCTCAACTTGTGATATTTGTGGTATGCGTATCAGATGTATTTGAAAATTTGTAAAATCGCCCCCTTAAAATAAACCAAAGGACAGGTCCCATGAACCATTCCATTTTAGTCCCTCAATGATTTGTTTTGCATTCAGTGGCAAACTAATGGGAGCAGTTTGCCCCGCGGGAACCAGCCTTGGGAAGTGCAATGTCACAGCTATATAAACCTCGAAATGATGAGAGTTTTTAGCCATGTAATGAAGAGGAGAGAATACCCCTCCCCCAAAATACCAATCCCTGGTGCCAACTATGCTAGGTGCGTCACTGCAGTTATCAAATTCAAAATTCTGACCTTTCATGAAACAATAAAATGGTATGAAGGATATATTCTAGAAATATTTGTAGCAAGTAAGTTTAGCAAAATTGGACAATTAACTAAACATGTCAAATTCAATGTAACATTTTTAAGAAATATCTTAGAATATACGTCGACTAATTGTGTTGGTTAATTTCCCTACGTAAATGGCACCATTTGCGTGTATGGGTAATCAGAATTCAATATTTTCCTAAAATGGGAGGGGGCACCCCCTCTACTTATCTCATGAGGAGGAGTCCTATTACACTAGTTAGACCACCACCTTACTTATGCGATACAAAAAGTGTGATTTTTCTCAAAAATACCTACATTACATGAAATGCAGGGCATAGCCTGAATTTTACATCCTTGTGCAAAACGATGAGAGGCCATGTACTTTGAAGAAACCATGTTAACGCAAAAACTATTTTACCACATTTTACATGTCGTTTTCGTTAACTTTTCCAATTGCACTACATGCACTTATTTAAACAGAAGAAATAGTCGACAAGTAGTTGGCGTACGTATACAAAAGAAAAAATGGAGCCAGATGAAGGTAAAGCGTTTCTAGACTGTTCCTTTCTAGAGATTTTCGTTTTTAAAATATAAAAACAAATTCTTGCAGCTATATACAGCAAAGTGCGGGAATGAATCATGAGGAATGTAAGGCTCATATTACACAAGGAACAAATTAACACAGATTAAGAGAAAAGAGAAATTGTTTGAAGTACTGCTTAAACAAATTTAAATTAGGAGGAATTTTGTAATTTAGTATCAAGGGAATTCCAGAGGTGTACACCATAACTTCTCATATGAGAGTGAGCAAACGTCCATGTGAAAGGTTTCATTCGATTATCTCTTCCACTTATAGAATATTTCTGATGAGTACTGTTCTGGCGAAAAAACGACTTCAAACCATGGGGTAGTTGGTCATTGCGGTACCTATATAGGAAAATACTTAGTAGTATTTATAGTGATCCTTTAAAGTAAGGATATGTTGTTATAAAAGTACAGAAGTGCATAGATGTAGGATGGAACGTTTAGGATTATACGCTCAGCCCACTTTTGGAGAAAACTAATTATATCGCTGTAATTGTAAAAGGAATTACTAAATAGCAAGATACTGTAAGTAAGATGAGAGACTACAAGAGAATGATTTTGATACGATTTTGCTTTGAAGGTAATAGGTCTATCTTAATCTAGTCATAACACCAACCATTCTAGAGACGGATTTTGGAACATTATCTAGATGATTCTTCCAGGAAAGATTACTGTCGAATTCTAGTCCCAAAATGTTTGTAAAATTACTGTTTTGTTACCTTGAAATGTAAGACGAACTGAGGAGTATCTCCTCTGTTGTTGTCAAAACTAACACCTCTATTTAATGATAACTTGCTTGTAGTTAACCAGTCAGCCACACAGTTTAACTATAAAGATACAACTCGAAGGGCTTCATCGAAATTAGAATTATGACAATAAACAGTTGTGTCATTAGCAAAGAGTACAAACTTAAGCAGTGTGAAAGATTTATACGTATCATTAATATATAATATAAACAGCAGAGGTCCTAGTATAGAGCCTTATGAGACACTACCAGCAATTTTCTTATAGTAGAATCTTTACCTTTGTATCGGACAAATTAAGTGCCACATTTATACTCCATACATAGTCTATATATTTTTTGAGTAAAATACTTCGATCAATAGTATCAAAGGCCTTCGGTAAATAAAAATACAAGGCGACAATGCAGATCGATCATCTAAATTACATAAAATGTCATCTACAAATTTGAAAGCAGCTATAAATGTGGAGAGATTTTCCCTGAAACCATACTGTACCGATGTGAGATTATTCCTACTAATAAAATTAAACAATTCTTTATAAACAGTTCTTTCAAAGATCTTACAAATACTTGGTGAAACTGAAACAGGGAGATAATTTGAAACGATGTCCAAATCACCAGAATTATACACAGGTATTACTTTAGCAATCTTTAAATCATTCGGGAAAATTTCCTTAAAGGGAAACAAATTCAAACAATCAGTAAGTAAATTCATACAATCAGTAAGTGGAACATGTTTAAAAAATTCATTGTTTCTGTCATTATACCCTGGTGATTTTGCAATTTGTAATTTCTGAATAGTAGAAAGCACTTCCGCGCGGTTTACTGGATGTAAGACTGGATGTATTTGACACATCAATGCGATTTAAATAGGACTCAAAACTGATATTACTTTCATCCATTGGCAAGGTTTTTACCAATAATTGAAAGGTAGGCATAAACCCCACGGCTTAGTCCATTATACTTGAGTCATTTGTTAGGGTGCGATCCACCCATGAAAACCTTGAGTTAGGGTCCCCTCTTTCAACAACATATTTACATCAGATCATATATTTTTGCTGTAATTTGTTCTTATTCTCAGTAAAAATTTACAACAGTGCGACTGTTTAGCATTACGAGCTATAGTGGTCAATCTATTCTTATAGTTTCTGCACTGTAAACAATTATGCTCGGTAGGTTTATCTTTATGCGCGCAATACAATTAATTCTTTTCACAAACGGACGGATTTAAGAATACCTAAGGTAATCAAGGGTGATTTCTGAAACTTTTGCTTTGTTGGTGAAAGAAGTGCCCAAAATTGATTATTATCCTTAGGCCCAACTAAAGATTCCCAACTTTTTAGGGGTGTAGAATAACCTATGTAAAGTACCATTGAAGTGCTACTTCCAATTAAGTACTTCCATGGTAGTACTAGGAGGGATTTTTTTTTTTATTTGATCAGTGGTCCAATTGCAAAACCTTGGATTCGTGCACGCATGACCCTGCAGTATTCACATACGGGACCCCTTGTAGCGCCCATTATCTACCTGTTTGGATGATCTGGTCTTCAGATCAACAAGAGCCAGTCGGGAAGACTTCAAGGGGACTCTTCCTGACGCATGTCTGAGTTTCATGATTACTAGTTCTAGTGTAGCGATCGAATGGGGTCGCTCTTGTGGTTTCTACTCTGTCAGCTAAGTCTAACTTGTCAGCATTACTTTTTGTATTCACCTGGTACTAGCCGCACAGAATTCCTTTGATGGGGCGACTTTGCTCTGTGTGTTGTGTTTACCTTGTTTTACTTTTGTCTCCTCCGCAGGCCGTGACGATGGCACGACACCAAGAACAGCTGCATGCCAGTCAACATAGATTTCGTTTGTTTTGCTATCAAGTTCCAGCGGGAGTGCGCGTCGGCTCTAGAAAAATCATCACTCGCTCCTTGGCCGAGTTTGAGTTAAGAGCTTTTGTATGTTTTGTTGTAAGTTTCTTGTGTAGAGACTCCGGAGGCAGACGACGTGACTCGGGTACTTGATGATAAGTTTCTTAAGTTTAATTCTGTAAAATGTTCGGAGGGGGTCTGGGGCGTTAGGTTCTGGCTCAGGGATCTCCCTTTTCCCCCTGAGTTCTTTAAGAGGCTAAGGATATTATTTTTTGGTTAACGTGTAACGGGTGTTTTAATTATTTTTAAGGTGTGCCCCAAAAGGGAGTTAGAGCCCTTGCTTTCTATTAGAGGTTAGATAAGGGTTTAGTAAATTAGAGAGTCTCGTGTCTGTGCCAGGCCCTGTATAGGACGGGTCACGTCGGCGGCTTCCTCACGGCAGGTTATTTAGTTTGGGTGGGGGGCTTAGTTTGGGGGGTAACGTTATATTCCACGTAAATAGCTGATTACTTGCTCTGAGAGAGCCGGAAATATTTTATTTGTACTAGAGAAAGTTAGAATTCGTTAAATTGTGATTTAGTTTAGGGAAAATTTTGTTTTTCATTTTGCTCTGATACTACTTCTTTATGACTTTGAAGAAATGTTTAATTCCCTTCATTTTGTTGGCATGCCATGTGCCGTCACTATCCGTAAGCACTAGCAGCCGTCCTTATTTTATCCTGACCTCAGATGACCTCCAGTTGCCCGGGTACCTCGCCACCGCTCTGCCTGAGGTCTAATTGTTCAATCTGGGGCGCTACACTAGGATGTCATGCTAGACGGATATTACCTGACAATAAGTAACAAAAGAATTATTTGCGTTTCCTCGATTGAGGGAAAGGAAATATGTCTGAGACAAACTGAGATGATCCCTGCAGGTTTATTGTAATGTTGTTAAATTAAAACACAACAATGACTTTTCGCAAAACCAAAACATCGAGTATCCCTCAGTTCTTTTCAGATCAGGGAGTTGTTAGGTCCCTGGTCAGATGAAACGTTTTCTAAAAAAAAAACGAGGGTGATGTTACAAGGAAAAATACCCACTTCGTTCATGTTTGCGTGGCAGCCATTGCAGCTAAAATTTGTTTCCAATTAGTCCCCTTTCATGCTGCACGT
This sequence comes from Holothuria leucospilota, assembly GCA_029531755.1. NCBI lineage: Eukaryota > Metazoa > Echinodermata > Holothuroidea > Aspidochirotida > Holothuriidae > Holothuria > Holothuria leucospilota. The sequence goes on along the minus strand of JAIZAY010000057.1, from coordinate 67,382 downwards.
CACTTTATTTTTACAATTGCTATGAAAGTGTGTCTTCCTTATTTTGTTATTTGTTGTACAAATATGTAGTTAAGTTAATATTTCTTGCTTTTCTACAAGTCGACCAAGGTGAAAATAGGCCAAAAGATGCCATATCAAATCTAAATTTAAAAGCTAAGACCATACTTTATCACAGAAGCTCACGTATAAGTGTTTACCATTTCGTTACTTCGTATATATAACTTAATTAGTCAAAACAACATCACACTGACAACGATAAATTGTATTAATTTTATAACTTCTGCTTTCAAAATTTCCCAAGGCAACACTCAAAAGAAAGAGAACTTTTTCAGGAGAGGAAAACGTAACTGTGTGGATACTTACCCGTATTTGAGAAATTGTGTACGCACATATTGCCACATCCACTGTCCCAGAGCATCCTTGAAAGTAAGGTTGAAACCCGATCCTGGTTGACCATCCAAAGAACTACAACAGAATTAAATTAATGAGAAAATTTGTCTACCTTAATGCTTTTGTCCATTGTATCAGACCTTTGGAGTATTAGAGCTGATTTATTAACAGCTATACAAACTTTTTCTGAAAACTTACTTCGTAGAAAACTGTAGGACCGAGCTTTCCTTTATAGGCACTATCCATGCAAGGCTATGAGGAGTAATGAATCCTTTTTACAGTGAATGAGTTTAAGAATAAACGAATTTAGCATTTATATATATATATATATATATATATATATATATATATATATATATATATATATATATATATATATATATATATATATATATATATATATATATATATATATATCGGTGCCCTACCCTCCAACGCCCTCTTGATGACCATGGACGTCACATCCCTTTATATCCCCCACGAGGAATGCATATTAGCCAGCAGAGAATTTATGTTAAGACACTCCTTTAAACAAACCCTTGCCGATGACGTCTCCAACATCATCGAATTTATCCTCACCAATAACTTCTTCACTTTTAACAATAAAAGTAACTTACAAATCAAAGGCACCGCCATGGGAAACAAGATGGCTCCTTGTTACGCAAATATCTTTATGGGGAAACTGGAATCAGAAATGCTAAATTCGTTTATTCTTAAACCCATTCACTACTATAGGTACATTGATGATGTATTTTTTTATCTGGCCCCACGGTTTGAACTCTCTAGAATCTTTTAAATCCCACGTTAACTCCTTTCAGCGAAGTATAAAATTTACCTTTGAGGTTTCTGACTCCCAAATTTCATTCCTAGATGTTTTAGTTAAGTTACACTCAAACTCCCCTCCACATCCGTTTACTATAAGCCCACCGATAACCATCAGTTCTTGCACTTCGAAAGTGCCCATCCCCTCAGTCTCAAAAAATCAATTGTTTATAGCCAATGTCTTAGGATTAAACGGATTTGTTCTGATAAGGAGGACTTCCATACTGAAATTTCTAAGATCATTCACTTTTTTCTTTCAAACGGTTATCCCATGAGTGTCATCAGACAGGGTATAGAGAAAGCTAATAAGTTTAAACGGGAGGACCTCCTTACCTATAAATCTAAAAAGACCAGCCATCTCATTCCTCTGGTTTTGGAACACCAACCACTCACCCATTCCCTTGCACGCACGATCAAATAAGATTTTTCTCTTCTTAAAAGTGATTCTTCCCTCCCCAACACCTTCACCAAGCCACCCCTGTTAGCCCTCCGTCAACCCCCCAATCTTCGTCAATTGATTACGTCTTCGAAACTTTCACCTTTCAAACCAACCCTAGGAAACGTTCCTTGTCATAAACCCCGGTGCCAAATTTGTGAGCACATGTCCCTGGGTTCACTTATTTGCCTTCCTAGCTTAAAATTTTCCATTAGACCCCCCAATCTTGACAGTGATTCTCAGAATGTGGTCTATTTACTATATTGTACTATGTGTACAAATGGTCTCCATGTTGGTGAAACTGGTACTAAATTTCGCTATAGGTTTAACAATCATAAGAAGTCTATCCGCGACAATACACGCGGTTTTCCAGTGGCCGAACACTTTACATTGGCCAATCATTCCCTCCAAAATTTAAAATGTGCCCTGCTTGGTTCAAACTTTCATTCTGCTCGACAGCGCAAACATACAGAACTAAGCTTCATTGCTAAATTCAATACACACACCAACGGGCTCAATAGAGAATTGAGCCCTCTCAACCATTACACATTCTACAATGCTTCTTGAGCGATTCATGCTTGTTTACTTTGTTGTCTGTTCATCGTTATCTGTACATTTACCTTAAATTTACTCTTGCGTGCATTAGTCTTAAGTCTTTCTTGGCTGAAGAAGGTTCCAGGGGAACCGAAAATTTCCAAGTTCAATTATACGCTTGTTTTGTACTTCGTATGTCAATTATGACTTTGTGTTTCATTGTCATCATTTTATCGGTTATATATATATATATATATATATATATATATATATATATATATATATATATATATATATATATATATATATATATATATATATATATATATATACATATATATATATATATATATAAATTACTATAACATGTTTTAAACTTGTATTTTTTGTTTTATTTTTCCTCTTTAACCTTCATTTCTCTCCTTTTTAATAGTTTTTCTCTATCTTTCATTTTCGGTTTCCATTTTCTTTTTTTTTTCTTCTTTTTTTTTGCATTTTATTTTTCTTTCAGATCCGTTTTTATCTTGGTCCCCCTCTCCCCCACCCACATCCTCCCCTGCATACTTTCACGAAGTGTTTCGGTCTCCCGTGTGTGTTGCCTGTTTAGCGTTTTGCGAATCAAGTTGTGAGGTACATCTAACCACCGATAGGGGCTGGGGAGGGGATTTAAGGAAAGCCCTTGCACAATATCATTACACCCTGCAGTGGAATGATGTTGAACTGCAAAGGCTTTCATTAAAACCCCTCCTTACCCCATTCCTTCTGCAACCTGTCGCCCATGTAGGAGCTTCGGATAGCTGAACCCCCCCCCACACACACACACGTAAGGAGCTTTGCCCTTTGTTGGTTCACTTTCTGACGCCACCCCTGCCTCAAGGGTTTTCTTTTACTTTTTAACCGGCATCGACGGAGGAGAAACCGTATTGTCTGCAAGCACGTAACCAAGAGAGGGAACGACTCTTTATGGTTTCTCTCTTCGAGAAAAAATAAAAAAAAAAGAAAATTGGCTCCCAGTCAATGCTTTTTTTGTATATTTCCCTCTAAAAATATGTCACCCCCGGAAGCTATCTTGCCCCTCTCGGTACTCCGTCTGGCTAAAAGCCGTACTGTATAGGTGCAATCGCTGTAAAGGTGTCGGCAAAGACGGAGGGGGGGGGACCTAACAAGATCACTGTATTGAGGATCCTGAAATGATATACCCGCGTTTCTGTTAAGTAACGCACAAGGAATTTGAAGAATTCACAGACCTGCAACTGAGCGTCCCTCCAGAGGAAGACTAGCAGTGACCTCAGATTTCTGGAAATAGGTATGGCTTTAACTTCTTTCTATGGAATAGAAAGGACGGGCCACCTCCGTACAAGCCATCGAGTCCCATTACAAAACCTCATTGATTATACTAGGCTTTCTTGCCATTTTGTAACTCGAGGCTCACTTGTGATTGTTGAAATTACTAAATCACCACCCTCTTAGCTAGTTACTAAAAATGAGGTTGCACTTAGTTTCAACACAAAGCAACGTACACCATGGGAGGGGCCGGGGCACTTTTCCCCCTGGAAAATCAAAAACTTGAAAAAACGAAGAGAAAATGAAGAAAAAAACGAAGAAAATATAACATTAACATTTCTTAACAGTTCAATCAGTGAGAATTTCTACTCTCAAAACAGGAATTGAATAAAAATATCAACACTCAGGCCCCAGCAGCTCCCGAGCATATTTTTGGTATTTTTTAAAGTTTTTTATTTATGATATTGCTAGTGTTTCCCCTTTTATATATGCGGTAAATAGGCCTTGGAAGTGCCATTTCCAGCGATCTGGGAAGCATTTTGGGCCAAAATTTTCTTGCGCCCCGCGCCAACCCATGGTGGTGCGGAGCGCTGAGAGTCTGTCTATGGGCTTCACCCCCCCCCCCGACAAATTATTGGCTACGGCTTTGTCAACAATGTGTGGAAGTAGTATCTAAACTCTTTTCTGGGAGTGAAATATTTCCCATGAAAAAAGTGGGGCCCCCTAAAAAATTTGCCCCTCCTTGAATTTTTTTTCTGCGGACGCCCACGACGTGCACAATGGTACAACTAGACTTTTCATTGTGTCGGATAAGAAAAACTATTTCAAATGACGGAAAGGAACATTTATCCCTTTTCAGGCCAACTCCTGCGACCCACCCTGTGGCAGTCCCTCTTGGGCAAGTCTGTAGGCCGCGGATTACCGGTTTAGAAACGCTGTAAGTAAACCTCAGGAGCCTCCGGGGAAGAAAAAAAAAAGAAAAGGCACGGCCATTGCCCATGGCATATTTCAGCTAACTTTTTTTTATATCTTACGTGCACGTTGAAGGTTTCCATGTAAGTTGCCATTTTGTAATTCACGTGAACCAATCCTCGTGTTGTGATTGGTTGTAACTCACAGCTTGTTTCGCGAAACGCTTATCAGGCAACTTACACGAGAGACCGATACACTTGTTTAGCTATTAGAAACACTTGTTTTGCGAAACGCTACTTTTTGTTTTCGTCCAACGCACGCGGATGTCAGCGTGAAAAAATGTTTCGTTTCGCGTTTTGTGTTTTCTGTCGTCCCCATGCGTTCAGCTTAGTCTAATACGATTCAGAAGGCACTGCCACACTCGTCTGGTGCTTTGAGCATAGTTGTGCACTTTGTAGCATCTAGTCTTGTTTATACGCTATACACGCAAACTCAGATCAAAGATTCAACTCATAATGTAAAAAGGTGCCCCAACGTACCGAAATATTTATCATGCTGATGACTAGCAAGGAACATTAATCTGAAATATGACATTTCAAAACTAAACAAATTCCTGGTAAATAATAGCCTTGGTCACGTTCATGGTCATGGTGGCCTAGCAGTGAAGGTGTTAGACTCAACTTACAAATTATGTTTTTGTTTTCTGATTCGATGTCCTCTCAGACTGTCACGCTTGTTTCCTCACTCAATTTTAATTGTTGTAAATATTGTCTCATGAGTTTTTACCATGTAAAAGAATACAATATAGCACAATAAAAGAATACAATCAGTGGCGTCGCCAAGGGGGGAGCACGTGTCCCCTGCGAAACCGTGTGTCCCCCAACTGAGATATGGGATTTTCACAAAAAAATATAGCTCTTCTGTAGACAGAGTATTCGAATACCAGGTTTCATATGATTTAATTCTTCTTAGGACAAGAAAAGGCAGCAATTCGTATTTTCTTCGAATGACAAAATCGCCCCATCTCACCAGGGAGCTGTAAGGGATGGAGAAACAACACTTGTTTCTCATTTGAAACTAGGTGTTTTGCCGACACTTAAGCTTCGCATTATCTGGTTCCTGAAATTCCTCTAGAATTTAGAGGGATTAGACAGTAAAGACAATTGTTCTTGTCGTCTGCTACATCTGAGGGAGCTTATAGGATAATTTCCCCCATTGGTATCACATTGCCAGCCGTCAAGAAGAGCAAAAAGTTTTTCAACTTGTGCCGTCAGGTGCCGCGCTTTAAAAGGGCACAGGTGATCTCTTTGCTACTTTTTGAACATAGATACATTGTTCGCTCTTTTAGGAACACTCCGGAAACGTTTGAAATGTCGTCATCAAAATTTAGACTCCCTTTGGTTTTCAATCAGGTATATTCCTTCTTTAATGAAGAAATTCGAATAACACTGGAATTGTGTAACTTAGGAGTGGGTGAACAGTCGTTTTGATCAAAAACGGTGAAAACGTTTCGCATTTATCGGCTGCGCAGTTATCTTTAAAGCAAAATCTTGACAATAGTCTTTGTTACAGAATTACTGCGCTTTGAAAGAAGGAGATCATCATTAAGAAGAAAAGTCAACAAACGTCAAACAATGAGAACAAAGAGACCAGTCAATCAAATTTGGCTTCCTGAAAAGGATTAAATTATTCTCAAGTACATATTGTCTGGTCTGGCAGATTTGGTCGATGTTTCTCCATCTCTCACAGCTCCCTGATCTCACGAAACACACTATGATCAATGACTGACGTGTGTCGGAGGCTGAGCATCGGTCCTAGTAATCCAAAACCCGCGCCGCAGTGTGAATATACGCCTTGATAAAGTGTAGGCCTAACGAGTGTACATACACTAGCAGAACTATCATACTTCTTGTTCTGCTTCAAGTTATCACTCTTCATAATTTGTTCTATGCCGAATCCTAGTCTGTGGTACATGATGCAGCAACTGTTACTTGAGTAAATGAGCAAGTGAATTAGTGTAGGTAGTCCCTATGGTACATGTACGTTGCAGTCCGTCAGAGAGAGTGACTGGAAGACCGGCTCTGGCTGAACCATATATTACCGCATCTCACACTGCCGCATCGGCATTCATAAGTGTTATTCATTCAAGGGCATTGGTGGGGGGGGGGGGGGGACAACGCGGACCATGGCCTCACCCAAATGTGGGCCAAAATTGTTTCCGAAAATTCGCGTAATAATTAAGGCATAAACTGCAATAGGGAGACTTTTACCGGCGAATAAATAGTTGAGACTCTAAATTTAGCTGAATAACAGACGGGGCTAGGCCAGTTCCTTATATTTAGCTAAGTTCAGTCATTGAACACTGTGCCACCAGTGGGGTCAGGAGATCGACTGAAGTTTAGTTTCAGGGTTCAGACTGCGCATCTGCATAATTGACCTTGAATTACTACTTGGAAATATCTAACATGTCGTACTATAATTTGTGAAACGGAATCCTTTAACGTATGAAGATTGGGATTTTAGCACCATTTTGCAGCTAAGGCAAGTTGTAAAAGATGATGAAATTCCACAACCTATGAGAATTAAAATTTCTTGAAGAAAGTTCATCCTAACTTTGTTCTATAAATATTTGATTTTTTTTATCGAGAATTATACCCAGGAAAACGAAATTTTTTACAAGAAAATTAACTTCACAATTGTATACTTTTGTTGCACCAAATCACATCCGAGGGCATTCAGTTACAGAGAAATTTCCAAAGGGGAGGGAGAACCCCTCCCCTTAGACCCTTCCCCATATCGCTGAACCACCAGTTTGGTTCCTTCCAGACAAAAGGCCCTGGGTCCGCCAGTGTTCAAGGCCCGTCTCTTGTTGGTCAATGATATAAAAACTTCATGCCCTCTGTGACCTACGCCTACACTATTGATTCAATGTGCAATTGAGAACCCTGCATCTTTGTTCTTTAGATTGCACAGTGTCAAACTGAGATCCCTTTGGAAGACTCAGATCCAGCTGTCTTGGGTGACCTGCCCTGTTGTCCAAAAAAAAAAAAAAACGGAAGAAACATAAAAAATGAGAAAGAGAAGAAGGAGACCAAACTGATCCCAAAGGATTATGTCAAAAATGTAGGTTTTGCTGCAGTGGGCAGGGTGAAGCATGGTCTTGCCAATGTGCAGTTAATATTTCTTGAAATATTATGCATCCGCACCTATTTAGTGGTGTACCCTCATTGAACTGTTGTGCCCCCTTGTCTCCCCCCCCCCCCCCTCGAGTAAAAAGTCTGGTGACGCCATAGTATTATACAATTGAATCAAGGCAACTGGAAGTGATGCTACAGGTAAGTAATGATCCTGCTGCCATACACATCTCAAGTGCCAGGGCAGCGGCGTTGTCAGAAGCGTTGTCTTGAAAGCGCTAATACCCAGGGCATCGAATGCATACTATTCAGACTACACTTTGACAATTCTGTTGGACACTTGCGCTAAACAATTGATGATTCAAGGGGGTGGGGTTGTAACTAGGAACCACGGATCATGTTAAAGTTTGCACTGGGGTTTGGAAAGATGATTCCATATATATATATATATATATATATATATATATATATATATATATATATATATATATATATATATATATATATATATATATATATATATATATATATATATATATATATATATATATATATATATATATATATATATATATATATATATATATATATATATATATATATATATATATAATATATTTATTTATATATATATAACGAGAATAAGAAAGTTCAACGTACCCAAACAATGTACTCCCAACAAAAGGATCCAAATAGGATGCCAGGGTGTTTCTCTCATGATAATATAGAAAGTATAAGCAAAAATAATAGCAAGAAACACAACTTTTGCTGCTCCACTATAATAAGTATAATTCAATACGTTTCGGTCATTCGACATTCCTCAGTTGAACAAATACAGTACACTGGTGATAAACACACAACAGAGGGCCTACGAGGCAAAATTGATACGCTCTTTGGAACCAAGTTCATCCCTTCCGTCAAGGCCACAGGGGAAAACAGTACGCAATCGGGCAGTCCAGCAGACCCCACGGCCGAGGAGCCCCTCGCTGGCCCCCATGGCACCGGCGACGCGCCCAATCGGGAGAAAAGCTAAGTCAGTTAATTCATGGGGAGTGTGATTGAAATGGGTGGCTACAACGCAAGTTTTCTTATTAGTAAGCATGTGGGATTTGTGATTACGAAATCTAACTTTAAATTCAGTAGAGGTAGAACCAATATACTGGACATTACATTTCAAACAAGTTAACAGATAAATAACATTCTTAGTAGTACAAGTAATGTACTGCTTAATGTAGTATGAGCGACCTGTGGCGGCACAGTAGAAAATACGAGAAGTAGATGGGTAATTTTGACAGAGGTCACATTTGTTGTTACAAGTAAAAAAACCGGGAGAGGTAAGATCAGGAAGGGGGCACTTATTCTTAAATTTTGAGGGCGCCACTAATTCTTTAAGATTTTTAGTTCTTCTGTAGGCAGGTATGATGGAACCCTCTGGGAAAATTTCTTTGAGGGTGGGAAGGGTGTAAAGCAACTTAATGTGTTTCTTCAGTATTTTGGAAATATTGGGGAGGATTGGGTTAAAGTCAAGTACAAGGGGATAAACCTTTTTTGTGATTTGGGATTTAGGTTTGAGTTAGTCATCCTGAGATAGATTAGTGGCTCGGTGAAATTGTCTATCAATAAGCTTAGGATTATAACCTTGATGTAAAAGGTAATGTTTATATTCTTGACAACGTTTCATATAAGTATCATTCACGGAACATATTCTACGTAAACGTAATCCAACACTATAAGGTATTGCATTTTTTGTGTGGATCGGGTGAGAACTACTATGTGGGAGGTATAAATGACTGTCAGTAGGTTTAGAATAAATATCAGTAGTTAAATAACCATCTTTTAAGTGAATAGAAACATCTAACACATTAAGTTTAGTGGTAGAATAAACCAATTCGAACTTAATAGTAGGATACAAAGAATTAATGAAATTGGTAAATTCATGAAGTTTGGTTAAGCCATGCGTCCAAATATCGACAATATCGTCCCTGTAACGCCACCAGTATCTTGGAGTGGCAGGACCTTGGGTCTTGGCCTTTTCGTCAATTATACCCATAGCTAGGTCTGCATAACTGCAGGCGTTTTTTGGGCCCATTGCAGTTCCATGTTTTTGGACATAATTAACGTCATTAAATTGGCTGTTATTGGACGTTAAGCAAATGGTAACAGCTTCTACAATGCATTCAGTGGAGGGAATTTGGTTTTCTCTGGTGTTAAGATATTTAGAAACAGCAGATATGCCTAATTTATTGTCGATATTGGGAAACATGGACACTACATCCCATGATACAAGAATGGTATTAGCAGGCAAAGGTCCTGAATTATTGACTGCCTTAATTTTATTAAGGAGGTCAGAGGTATCCTTCAAGAAAGATGGTAAGTTTTGGGCGAGGGGTTTGAGGTAAAATTCAGTGAAAGCAGATAGGCGTTCAATGGCAGTTCCGCAACAAGAGGTTATTAGCCTAACTGGATTACCGTCTTTGTGAGTTTTCACATTACCGTAAGCAACGCCTGGTTTTGGTATCACTTCAGTTATCCAATTAAAAATTTCTTCACTTATTTGTTGTCTCCTTAACCACTTATAAGCCCAATGGGTCACCTCCTGGTGGAACTTGTTAGAAGGATCTTCCGTCATAATATTGTAATGCAAGGGGTTGGTAAGTTGTTGTTCCATCTTAGTTTGGTAGTCCATTTTGTCCATGATGACAAATCGGGAGCCCTTATCTTGGATTCTAATAACTCTGTCATCCTCTTTAAGCTTATGAATTGCCTTTCTCTCCTCTCTGCAGTTAATTATGTCCAAAAACATGGAACTGCAATGGGCCCAAAAAACGCCTGCAGTTATGCAGACCTAGCTATGGGTATAATTGACGAAAAGGCCAAGACCCAAGGTCCTGCCACTCCAAGATACTGGTGGCGTTACAGGGACGATATTGTCGATATTTGGACGCATGGCTTAACCAAACTTCATGAATTTACCAATTTCATTAATTCTTTGTATCCTACTATTAAGTTCGAATTGGTTTATTCTACCACTAAACTTAATGTGTTAGATGTTTCTACTCACTTAAAAGATGGTTATTTAACTACTGATATTTATTCTAAACCTACTGACAGTCATTTATACCTCCCACATAGTAGTTCTCACCCGATCCACACAAAAAATGCAATACCTTATAGTGTTGGATTACGTTTACGTAGAATATGTTCCGTGAATGATACTTATATGAAACGTTGTCAAGAATATAAACATTACCTTTTACATCAAGGTTATAATCCTAAGCTTATTGATAGACAATTTCACCGAGCCACTAATCTATCTCAGGATGACTTACTCAAACCTAAATCCCAAATCACAAAAAAGGTTTATCCCCTTGTACTTGACTTTAACCCAATCCTCCCCAATATTTCCAAAATACTGAAGAAACACATTAAGTTGCTTTACACCCTTCCCACCCTCAAAGAAATTTTCCCAGAGGGTTCCATCATACCTGCCTACAGAAGAACTAAAAATCTTAAAGAATTAGTGGCGCCCTCAAAATTTAAGAATAAGTGCCCCCTTCCTGATCTTACCTCTCCCGGTTTTTTTACTTGTAACAACAAATGTGACCTCTGTCAAAATTACTCATCTTCTTCTCGTATTTTCTACTGTGCCGCCACAGGTCGCTCATACTACATTAAGCAGTACATTACTTGTACTACTAAGAATGTTATTTATCTGTTAACTTGTTTGAAATGTAATGTCCAGTATATTGGTTCTACCTCTACTGAATTTAAAGTTAGATTTCGTAATCACAAATCCCACATGCTTACTAATAAGAAAACTTGCGTTGTAGCCACCCATTTCAATCACACTCCCCATGAATTAACTGACTTAGCTTTTCTCCCGATTGGGCGCGTCGCCGGTGCCATGGGGGCCAGCGAGGGGCTCCTCGGCCGTGGGGTCTGCTGGACTGCCCGATTGCGTACTGTTTTCCCCTGTGGCCTTGACGGAAGGGATGAACTTGGTTCCAAAGAGCGTATCAATTTTGCCTCGTAGGCCCTCTGTTGTGTGTTTATCACCAGTGTACTGTATTTGTTGAACTGAGGAAGGTCGAATGACCGAAACGTATTGAATTATACTTATTATAGTGGAGCAGCAAAAGTTGTGTTTCTTGCTATTATTTTTGCTTATACTTTCTATATATTTATATATATATATATATATATATATATATATATATATATATATATATATATATATATATATATATATATATATATATATATATATATATATATATATATATATATATATATATATATATATATATATATATATATATATATATATATATATATATATATATATATATATATATATAATATATATATATATATATATATATATATATAATATATCTATATATCTACATATATATATATATATCTATATATCTATATATCTATATATCTATATATATATATATATACATATATATATCTAGCTATATATATATAGCTACATATATATATATATATATATATATATATATATATATATATATATATATATATATATATATATATATATATATAGATCGAAACAGTTCTGTCTGCAGATTGAGTTATTTACGCTCCTTTACATGGTTGTGCTACGGTAAGACTTTGTTTTTTTTAGCACTTTCTAGTTTAAAGATAACACGCTGCTTGTGTAGTCTTGACATTTAGTCATGGCGTAATACTGTTTGCTATATGCATAGCACGCTCTTTAGGGCTTGTGCACTTTGGTATTCATATCAGTGTACCGTGAAGGGTTGGATTGACGCAAGTTATGCTTGTGTCGGTCTTTCGATTCAGTCTTGAAACCTACTCTGAGCTGCACTGATGAGATCTAACAAGATCGAAACAGTTCTGTCTGCAGATTGAGTTAGTTATAATATATATATATATATATATATATATATATATATATATATATATATATATATATATATATATATATATATATATATATATATATATATATATAATATATATATATATATATATATATATATATAGATATATATATATATATATATATATATATATATATATATATATATATATATATATATATATATAGATGAAAATAAGAAGCCACCAGACACTCGACATATTAAAAACGATCCATAAAAGTTTATTAAAACACGTTAGGAAACAGATCATTAAAATCTTCCATGCAATAAGATAGAAAAACTGGTTAAAAGTTAAAAAGGCAAGTAAGCATACTCAAGCATCTACGACGTTTCGAAAAGGTAAACTTTTCTTGTTCACGTACAAAAGTAGACTGACACTAAGAAAACATACAAACAGTAAAACCAGGTGGAAAACGGATAAGAATAACTCAAATGTCGTGACTGACTTCTTTTACATTCATGCCCACAGGAGCGAACGTGTTAAGGCGATAAATCCACTTAAGCTCAACTTCTTCCCAAACTCTCTTACTATTGTTAACTAACTTTTCAATACCTATGAGCTCAAAGTTCTTACAAGATTGAAAATGTTTCCCAAGAGGTGTATTGGCTTTACGTATTTCTTGTCTATGCCCCCGATGTCTAATCCTCAGTTCCCCTCCTGTTTCTCCTACATACTGTTTCTTACAATCCAAGCAGTTGATAAGATAAACCAGTCCAACTGAATCACAGGTGGTATTATGAAATAGCTTAAACTTTTGACCTGTATAATGACTCTGTACAAAAGCGGTTTCTTTTAAAGCACTACATGTTACACATCGTTTAGAATGAGTCTTGAAACACCCTTTACTCTCCACACTGAAACTTTGTGAAAGCTTGGCCCTAACAAGCAGGGATTTTAAATTAGGAGGCTGTCTGAAAACAACTGCAGGAGGGCGACGAAAGTTGTCCTTAAAAGGTTTAGACATCTGTAAAATTGGGAAATGTTTCTTAATAATCTGGGACAAGGGAGGAAGACGGGGGTTGCGGGTGGTCACAAGGGGGGCTAAAAAACGTCTCTGCTTTTTGGTAGCATGCTCCGAACAAAGCAAACTGCTACGAGACAATTTTCCAGCGTGTTTAATTTTTTCACGGACCTTAGAACTGGGGTAACCACGCTCGCTAAGATTGTTATGCAGATCGGTAAGGTTCCTATGCACGTCTCTTTCATCAGAACAAATCGATTTAATCCTAAGGGCCTGGCCGTAGGCTATGTTGTCTAAAGTACTCTTACTGTGATATGAGTCATACCGTAGATAGAGGTTCTTGAAAGTCGGCTTAACAAACAAATCCGTACTGAGAAAACCCTCCTTACTACGTTGAATTCGAATATCGAGAAAATTAATAGTATTAAAATCAAATTCATACGTAAATTCCAACTCATCAGGATACAAATTATTCAAAATTCCCACAAACGAAAAAAAAGCCTCATCACCATGTGGCCACAATCCCCAGATATCGTCGATATAACGACACCATTCAGTGGGTTTCAACGAACAGGATTTCCAAAGTTTATCCTCTACTAAGCCCATGCCCAGACAGGCATACCCTGGAGCCATTTTAGGCCCTATCGACGTCCCGTGAATTTGAGTAAACCACCCCCCATTAAACTCAAAATGATTTTCATTCAAACATAATTTAAGACATTCAATTAAATTACCAGTAGAGGGTTTCTTAAAACTTCTGTTATCTAAAGCTCGCCTCACCCCTTCAATTCCTAAGTGCTGCGGCATACTCGGATACATAGCCTTAACGTCAATGGTGAACATTGCCACATTGGGTGGTAACGGGCCTTTGTCATTGATAGAATTAATTAATTTTAGGACGTCCTTCGAATCCTTAACAAAAGAGTCCAATTTTTTAATTTCCGGATTGATGTAAAAATCTACGAACTCTGAAAGTCTTTCGATGGGTGAACCACACCCTGAAATAACTGGTCTAGTTTTGAGATGACCATTAACGTCTGTGTCCTTGTGGGTTTTAGGTAAAGTATAATACCGTGATGTTTTAACATCGCTAGGAACAAGATAATCTGCCGTCTTCTCGTCAATATCACCATCGCTCAACATTTTTGTCACAACAAGAGTAACTTTTTCAACAGTTTCTGGTGTTTTATCATAATCATTTTTCTGGTACACATTATTATTATTTAAATCCAACATGGCGGTATGGATATAGGAAGAAGTATTTTGAATAACAAAAGCAGGTCCCTTGTCTTCCGGTTTGATGACAATTTCTTTGTTGTTCCTTAAGTTAGTCAGAGCTTTTCTTTCGTCTTTAGACAGATTGTCCTTAACATATTTTGGCGATTGAAATGTATCTACATCTCTTTGTACAGCTTCCAAAAAACAATCAAGGAATTTGTCCCTTCCTTCACGAGGAGTCCAGGTACTCTTATTTCTGAACCGTGGCGTTTCCATGCTGAGCTCTTCATACTCATTAACACTATTAGCGTTAAAAAATTCGAACAAACGAAGACGTCTTTTAAACTCATCAAGGTCCCTTTGGAAAGACAATTTATCTAAATGGAGAGGGGTAGGGCAAAATTTTATACCCTTGCTTAGCAAATTTTCTTCTGCACGAGTCAGAGTCAAATCAGAGACATTAAAAACGCCAGATATACCAATAGTCCCATCAATACTATCTTGGCTTCGACAAAACTTTTTCCTGGGCCTTTTTCTTTTGCGTTTCCAGATAATGTCTACTTGGTAGAGTTCACTAAGTTTAGTTAACTTAAGCTGCTTCTTCTTAGCCAACGAGTTCCTGACTTTTTTCTTATGTTTTTCTTATGTTTAGTAAGCTTGAGTATGCTTACTTGCCTTTTTAACTTTTAACCAGTTTTTCTATCTTATTGCATGGAAGATTTTAATGATCTGTTTCCTAACGTATATATATATATATATTATATATATATATATATATATATATATATATATATATATATATATATATATATATATATATATATATATATCCTCCCAGGTATGCCACTGAGGGGAAACCTTCATCGAATGTGCATCTACGGCTGGCTGTGTATCCTGGACTAGCCGGGGAAGTTTTGAAAAAGAAGCACCCGAATGTACTTCATTGGCTTTTGCGTGCCTTAAATTTATAATATGACAAATATGTTTCTTTCATTTTCTTCAGCATTAAATGAAGGGTGCTAGTGCCCTCTGAGACCACCCCTGGTGCAAGAGTGAAACGAGCAAAAGTATTAAGAATCATGTAAATGTCGTGTAAGTACTTGTACTACTTCGGAGGTATGACCTGTTAATTATAACTGATGTGGTACTTAGCTCCGCCTCATTCAGGATTCAGGAGAGCAAGGTCCCCCTGTAAATTTTAAGGCAACACTATTTAAAATAAACCATATTAGCGTATGAACGAGAAGCTTTTTATCCTCATATTTATTGGATACGTGTTGTAAAAAGCAACGAAAACGCATTTTTTTTAATATAATTTCGAACACAAAATCAGACTAAAGGATAATCGATGCGGAAATTTTACTGAAGGAAGAGGACACCTTGCCGCAGTAGTCTCAAAGCTGTTAAAAATAATGCAGGAGCGAAAGCTCTGGATTATACCTCCCTATAAGGCAATTCTTTACATACTCCAACAAATAGATGCGCGCGAACTGTACATGTTGTTTGTAATACCAGAATCTCATTGGGGGATGGCGAACGGGACCCCCCCCCCCCTTGAAGACACCACTGTGTCAAAGTCCAAGATAAAACCGTTAGACCATGTAGACCATCAAGGATTTGAACTAAGAAAGCAGCAAAAGCACCAAATGCATTCAACCTTAAAAGACATACATACATTTCTTCATCTTCCACCTAATTGCAATAGTCGAGTGTTATGAAGCCTCAAAATGTGTAAATTTATACTTGCCGTTTTGTCAAGTACAGGCATAATATTAGATAACCTGCATATAAGAAGTAAATTTTTAGTACTCTTTTTTGAAAAAAAGCTAACTTGATTAACTGTTTATTAAAACTTACATTCCGTCAAGATTTCCTTTAAGGTCCATAATCTGGGATACTTCATCGAGCGTCTCTGGAGTGTATTCATGACAATGAACACAAGACATATAGTCGTCAGGAGCATCACATCGTCGTTGTTCACAGTTGTTTGTATCTAAATTTAAAGTAGAAACAAAGTCTATATACTGAAATTATAGTAATACCTTGAATTATGAAGTTTCGTATATCAAGGAAAATGACCGGTACGGTACTAGTAGTACCACAGCATCATGGTAACCTGTGAACTTTAAATTTCAATCTCTTTTGCTGGTATTTATTTATGTGAACTAAATTGTCAGTATTGAAAGGTCCGATTGACATCCTTTTTCCGATATCTAAGCACATTTTAAAGCACTAGCCCACAATTCTGGGTATAAGCGTAGGCTTACATACATGTGAAAGGTCATCTTCGCCGGCCAAGAGTAACGCCACCTATCGCTAGGACATATTGTAGGTAGATGCTGCAACTGTTTTAGTCTGGACACATTTTTGTCCAACTGAGTTCAATATTTGCAACATCCAACGGATATAACTCCCGGTGTATTCGAACATCCCTAACACTTGTGAGTAAGCTAAGTGGCACTGTACCAACAACACTTAGAGTTACAGTCTAACGATATGCCCTTCGGCAAACAGAACCTTTAAAAAATCACGCTTTTGCTAAATTAGGTATTTAATTGTGTAGCTCAAAAAGCAAATAATTCTAAACATTTATCCACGAATGGAAATCTACACCAAGGTAGGTTGCAAAGTGTATCAACTCGTTCTTTCCTTTTCTTCGGTAATGTTGATAAGACAGCTTAGCTCCACATGCTGTACGAGGACGAATCTAGGGTCTGTTTGAAGTGAGGGTCTAACATGAAAATGAATCATCCCCGAGCATTAAAATGATGCACTTAAGCTTCTTTAAACGACGTCGTTTGGGCAAAAAATAAAGCACAAAAATCCCAACGTGGCATTTTTAATGATAAGTGCCATCTTACTTAAAGTCGTTTGGTGCTGATGATGTTGAGGGCTTGAGGCAAGAGCAGAGGATACATGGTAGTGAGGGCTTACTGCTTCTTTGGAACAATGGTTTCGCCAAAACTGTCCCACAGGAAGTAATGGTGACGTAACTAAAACGCAGGGAAGGGGCACGCGAATAGCTCCAGGAAATTACATTGTTAAGATTCTTTTAGCGATACGAGTAACTGAAAGTAAAACAATGTGAGAAAAATATATTCAATGGGGGTTGCCCTTCTTCTTCTTCTTCTTCTTCTTCTTCTTCTTCTTCTTCTTCTTCTTCTTCTTCTTCTTCTTCTTCTTCTTCTTCTTCTTCTTCTTCTTCTTCTTCTTCTTCTTCTTCTTCTTCTTCTTCTTCTTCTTCTTCTTCTTCTTCTTCTTCTTCTTCTTCTTCTTCTTCTTCTTCTTCTTCTTCTTCTTCTTCTTCTTCTTCTTCTTCTTCTTCTTATTCTTCTTCTTCTTCTTCTTCTTCTTCTTCTTCTTCTTCTTCTTCTTCTTCTTCTTCTTCTTCTTCTTCTTCTTCTTCGTCTTCTTCTTCTTCTTCTTCTTCTTCTTCTTCTTCTTCTTCTTCTTCTTCTTCTTCTTCTTCTTCTTCTTCTTCTTCTTCTTCTTCTTCTTCTTCTTCTTCTTCTTCTTCTTCTTCTTCTTCTTCTTCTTCTTCATAATCTTCTTCTTAAACTTCTTCTTATTAATATTCATCTAAATCTTCTTCTTCTTCTTCTTCTTCTTCTTCTTCTTCTTCTTCTTCTTCTTCTTCTTCTTCTTCTTCTTCTTCTTCTTCTTCTTCTTCTTCTTCTTCTTCTTCTCCCAAATGCAGCACAAACGCCGGACAAGGCTATCCCGTACTAAAGGAGTCGGATGAATAGAGTAAACTAGCTACAACGAGTTTGATCAAGGGCTAAGAGCTGGTTTTTAAAGCTGTCCACTGATTGGGCACAGCGAGCCTGTTCCGGTAATAGGTTCCAGCTAGGGATAGTTCTTGGATAGAGAGATTTCTGATAGCAAAGCTTGTTAGTGGAGGGATAATGGTATAGATACCTTCCACTAGTACGACGGGTAGTCCGTCGATTAAGATTTGAAGGGTCAATAAGATGATCCCTTACATTACTTAGGAGTAATCCATGCGTTTCTTTATACACAACAACAAGACGAGCCTTAAATCGTCGAGTTCCAAGGCTGTCCCATTTGAGATCTTTAATCATCTCAGAAACACTTGATTGGCGACTGTAGTTGTTAAAAATGAATCTGGCAGCATGCCTCTGGACATTTTCTATAGAATTCTTTTCGGATTGGGTATATAGGGGTCCCATACCGTACTACAATAATCGAGAATGGGTCGAACAAGAGCAAAGTACGCTGCAGTCTTAGTATCTTTATCACAGTGCGAGAGATTTCGCCTCAATAGGCCTAAGGTCCGGTTTGCTTTGGATACAATTTGGTTAATATGTCTTTTCCAGTTCATACTAGAAGAACTGGTGCCTTCGTGCCCCTCCCTTCATTCTTGATACGTGCGTGTTTGATTTTGCCGGAAATGGCACTTTTCTTGTCCTTTAAGTTGCATTTAAATAACCTTTATTTAAGAAACTTATATTTTTACAGATCATTGATCAATGACAGTTTTCTTTTGTAAATTACTAGGAGTGGGGACTGCTTCTGCTACCCCACTTCTACTGCAATGAAACAAAATGATGCTCTCTTTGGAGAAGCTTGAATTGGTTGTATTTAGAATTCCTTAATATCCAGCACTTTTTTTCTATTTTAGGCTGGGTTTAATGGAAGTAGTGTAGTCTGACGGGAGTGGTGACGTGTTTACGTGATATATGGCTTATAGTTGCAAAATGGTTTCATCTTTAGGAATCTTTGAGGTCATGATATAATAAGAAATTCTCATTATTGAGTGATTTTTTCTTCGTTTCCGCTGGAAGTATGAAGAGTCGTATGAGAGGACACCTCTCTTTTCGAAATGTTGGTTTATGATTTGTGGATTAGATGCAAAGTGGTGTTTTCAGGCTTCGTTGACGTAGATTTCTTCTTGACAAAGCGGGGAAGGGGAAGAGGAGGGGGTGGGTAAAGACAGTCACACCATCTAAGCAGAGGGCCATATTTGTTCGGAATCCAGGGAATCGGGTAAATCTTTGCAAAAAGCTTCTCCTCGATTGCAGCGCTCCCCGGCTTGTAAAATGAATCGAAATATTTTATCTATTGAGATTTCATTCTTCACAGGTCCTCGATCACTACCCCTTAATTAGGTATGTTTGACAAACTTTGTTCGAAAATAAGATATTATTTACTTTATTTTTTGTAATATTTATTAATTTTTATTGTAGCCCTAACGAACCCATAATCCTGCATGTATCATAAGAAAAAGGATTGATCTCGTTTAATCAAACCATCATATATTTCCAATCCTCGTCCTTATCACATCATCATCTTTAGAATAATGATCACGTGGAATAAATGTGCCCGTCGGGTGTAAGCGAATGGGAAACCAGTGTTTCTTAAAAAGAATACTAAACTATGACAAGAGTTTTGCCCTAAATAATCTTGCTTATCGAAATATTCCATGTTGAATGGTTTTAATGCAATATCGAACAGAATATTTTTAATTTTGCCTTAACTCAGTGATGGTAACATGGAACAAATTTCAAAGGCGTAGGAAGTGCGGGAGGGGGATTTATCCCCCATTCAAGAATGTAGTGGACGAAAGAGTACTTCCCCACAATGCAAGGTCGAGAACTCCTTACTTGTTTCCTCTGTAAAAAACAATTAAAAATTGACAGTAACTTCTCTTAAAATTTGCACAATATGTTGCACCAAATTGCATCTAAGGACCATCGCATCGGATATTCAGAAGGAGGAGGAGGACACACCCCCTTAGATTACTCCCCAGGACAGCGGTTCGAAAAAAAAAAAAAACTTTCAGACTTCCGTTTTGAACAGCTCCCTATCCCTATGACAAAATGTAAATTTACTTAGTTTTTTCTTATAAACGCCAAACATTATGTTGTTGGTTAAAATGATTTAATCTTAACGACAAAAGTTGACGTCCCTCAAGGAAAGCTCTCACAATGGGTCTCTCAGTACTTACAAAATGTCCTTTATCCTTTAAAATCGTTAAGATAAATGTGGTGTTTTTTTAGGAAGAGTTTGAGCAAAAAATTGTTTTCATATGTAAAAGAGAAACCAAATCTAAGCAATTTGGTGAAACTTTCATTCAATTCGAACCTGTAGTTATCGAGTTATCAGCAAATGAAGGTAGTACATTTGTGACCCAAAGTAAGCTTGGGACTAACAGGGGTTATGTCATCTCTTCATATTAGGGAGCAAATTAATGCTTTGTTACCTTTGTTTTTTTCAGTCTTTTTCGTTGACCTTGAAAATAAGGAGGACAGGATCTCCCCATTGGGACTTTGAAGTCTGTAAACATTCCATGCATCTAATGCATTCATATTCCGATAACAGGGTGGAGAAAATTGGTGAAAAAAAAACAAAAACAAGAGCGCTCATTAATGTAAGGTTTTGGTATCATATAGTGCAGCCTTGCTTCAAGTTCATTTGGTGTTGAAAATATAACAACTTTAACTGTCTATATCTTAAGAACCACACATAGGATTTCAATGCAATTTCACCAGAATGCTTGAAATAGGTAAACCTTAATTTCAGCCTAGGCAGTTGTTTGTCCTTATTAGTATGGTCTGTTTCACTCTAAATTGTTTCCACTTGTCACGCGATACAGTGCTAAACCATCACCATTCTTGAACTCTCTTACTCTTCTTTTCGAACAAAATGTTTTGGCTAATGCATCTCTCCCCTAGATTCAACTCTAGCTGCCAAGTCCTTATACTTTTTGTATGCTTCAACAAATCTTTGCGAATCATCGAGCAGACTTTCAGAACCAGCACTCAGGCTTGCTTTCATAAACGTTTTTACGCTTCTATGCACTTCCCTAAGCTCCACTCTGTTTTGCTTTTAAACATGTAACTTCGCTAAGCAAATTTCTCTGAAATCATCATGTCGTACATTTATACATATGAAGATGTTGAAGGAATACCCATGAACTAAAGTCTATCTTGACCCGTAATTTTCTCAAAGATCATTCCAGTGAGTCAACTTGTCAGAATCAGTTGAAAGCCCATCGCATATAAGCGTGTATAAGCCCATGGCGCCTTGGACTCGTAACTGGCTAATTCGAGTAGATAGGATGTTCGCCACCCGCTGAATATCACTGTGTACCGACACCTCTAGAGACGTGGACGCTGAAATCAAAGGCATGTGACAGTCTGCTGTTTTGATGTCCAAACCACCCACATGCGTCTGTTTGGACCCAAACAGGACGTACTGATACCGACGAAGTATCGTTCTTGTACCACCCGAAACCAACCCGGCATCGGGTTGGTGGCTAGCTGGTTTCAAATCGCCCGGAATTTGTAAAGAGAAACAGGAATAAAATTATCTAGGGAGCTAAGTAAGAGAGCTGTAAAGCCCAGCACAAGAGAATTAAAAGAGTTGCCTGGCAAGAGAACGCAATTTGTGATGGCCTACCGGCAAATAAACTTTGAAGAGAGGAAACATTTGCTTTGGAAATGCTAGGAAGGAAGATCGGTTAGTTTGAAAATAGTGAGAGAGTCGGGTAATATTTGGGGAAGCTTCCAATTTAAAAAGGGGGGGGGGGTACCTTACTAAGATCAAGGAACTTTTACTTAAATGACGCTGTGCTGTTCATGAGACTATGCAGATTGCTCCTCTGAAAGACACAAAATACGTGAGTGTGTTTACATCGATCCTAGAAATTAAAGTAAGGATGAATGCTGACACTTTTTTAGCTTTGTTTTTAATCAATAAGGTGACGAAACTTGTGAAAGCCCTTCCCCTGTACGACAAAACAGTAAGATAATTTATGTGTCCCCTTTGTTGATTGCAATGTTTTCTTTTTTGTAAGATTAGGAGTAGTTTTCAGAAAAGATAGGTCATGCTTGTCTTAACGAAAATGTTTGTATAAGGATTCCGGGCTGTGAAAACCACACTTTGCTACCGATGGAGAAATGCCCCACCCCGTGCCCCCGAAAATACCATGTTCTTTTGCATTGATGAAATCTACGTGTAAAGTCTACTGCAGCCACTACTATATACAGACATGAATCCACATGAATTGAATAGTAAGGAGTAAAGCGATGTCACACCACATTTTCAAATTCATCTTTTGGTAATAAAGGGTACATGAAACGAGACAAACAAGTTAAAACTAGCCATGAGTCTGTTAAGTAATACCACTTCACGGTAATTACTGACTTTGTGATCTACAGGGATGCCTTGGATAATTTCACACCAAAAAGTAACAGGATTACAAATAAATGAAATATACATGATACTTACTCCAGTCATAATCATTGTCATCTGTAAACAGAAACGAAAAAGACAATAAAATCTGTTTAAGTTTCAAGTGTTTGACTTAACAGTTACTGCAGGAAAACAACTCTTATATCATTAGTCAACCAAACAAGAATTTACATCGTTTCGTTTCGTTTATTTGCTTTTCTACATCAATGATAAGTGCAGATACATAATATAATAATAACCTATATAATAATGACGTAGATGGAAGTAAAACTAAAAACCCTGAGGGTCTTGTCGAGAGTTTTACTCCCCATAACAACAAAAACAAAGGTAGCTGTCGTAGCTGAGTCAGAAACATTTCATTTCATTTATTTGATTCTCCCGCAACTTGGCAACTATGCTGATTGGCTTATCAGATATGTTTGAGAGGAAACGAATGAAGTACATCATTACATAATTACTTAAGACCACTCTTAAGCTTAGACTCTAATTACATAGTTAACAATTGCAAGATGGGGAAATGGAGAGATTGCAAAAACTCTTGAGAGCTTAACTGGGCAATCACTCCTTAGTGGAAACAGTTACACCTATAAACCGGAAAATAATAATCTATTACTCAATCAACACACCCCACTCCACTCCACTCCACCCCACTGCACCCACCCCAACTACGCAACCACTCCACCCGACCCTATCCCACCCCACCCCGAAGAAAAACCACCTATCCCTGACAGAACAAGTGTAACAGATTCTAATCGTTGCCAGAAAGTACCGCTTAAGGTAGTTTTTGAAACTGGCTATTGTAGAACACACTCGAGATTTAAGTGGCAAAGAATTCCAAACGTTAACTAAACGATATCTCGGGCTCTTTTGGAAATTATGTTGAAACGGGCGAAGATCTGAACGTTGTCGGGTACTGTAGTCATGAACTTGCGAAATTGTAAAAATCTTTTAACTTTTGAGGAACATTGAAATTTTCGCATCTAAAAATAAAACATGAAATATTTAGATTGACTAGATCGTGCAATTTCAGTAACGTAAGGGAAGAAAATAAAGGACTAGTATGAGCATGCCAGGTAAACCAAATGACGTGACGTATAGCCTTTTTTGCAACACCACCAATTTATTTAAGTTACATTTGGTTGTTCCTGACCAAACTACCAGACACAGGGACGACGCTAGAGGGGGTGTGGGGGTGACACCCCCATCATCTACGCAGTCGGCAAATCCTGCACTAAGTCGGCAAAATGAAGGAAAGAGGGAAGTGCAAACGAAGGAAAGTTAGAGGGAAAAAGAAAGAGGGGGAAAAGAAGAAAAAGAGGAGAGGGAAGAGAGAGAGGGAGGGAAATACCCAGCAAACAGAGAAAAGGACAGGGGAGGGAGGGACAAAGCAGGGCAAGAAAAAGGGACTGGTGCAGACGGAAGACAGGAGATTGGAATGCATTTGTAGACAACGTTTATTACAATATTTTCAAATTCCGTAAGCAAGCTTTTTGAAACTTAAAACATATTCTGTCGGTAAAAAAGCTACATAGGGCTTTTTAGTATCATTGTATACTAAAAGAGTTTATCGTTCATGTGGTTTCTGGCATTGAGTCGGTAAATTCTGCACCAGTCGGCAAAATGAAGGGAAACATGAGGGAAAGAAAGAGGAAAAGAAGTGAAAGAAAGGACTATTTCTGTAATCAGAGCCCCAAATTTTCGACACACTATACGCACGCTGTAATGTCACTCCAGTTTCTTCAGTAGTTCCATTTCACATAGCATTTCACATAGCACATGTAGTCAGGGTACACAGGTTATGTAGAGGTCGTGAATTTCATCCCATATCGCAAAGCCTAGTTGCCGTTCTCTGTAGTGTGTGTCATACGGTACGGTCAGTTGGTGAGCGACTCACGGGGCAAAGTTTGGCTATTTCATCGGGTAGTCCAGGTGGTTTCGACACAAAGTATGTTGTCCCCGATACAGTCTACAACCCTTACAGTTTTTATGTTTTTTTTTTTGGTTCGAAATGATAACATGTTTTTTTTTTGTGTCAGTCTACCAAAATTTTGTCACCCTTTGCAATTTCACGATTCAGACTCAAAAGAACAGTATCAGTACGTAACTCGGCTTTTGACATATTAAGTGATATATAATGTTAAATATACGGTACTCCGCAATAGCATGTTCTCTTGAGTCTGTCTTTCGGTACGACTAGTGACTCGAAGAGGGAAGTACAATTTAAGTTGTGCCCGATAGGGCCGTACTGCCTGGACAGTTGACCTCAGTGGCGTACACAGGGGGGAGGCCATTGAGCCATGTCCCCCTCACGGATGCCAATTTTTTCAGTTCCTAAAAAAAACGTAAATGTTTTTTAACACAAATTTTACTTCCAAAGGTAGCATATGTGGCACCAGATTGCATGTAGGGACACCTAATTTTTCAAAAATTTTCCCTTATACCCCTCCCCCAGGCCGGAGATCACACAACATATTGCATGCCCTCTCCCCTTTAGAGAAATCCTCTGTACGCCACTGGTTGACCTATATAAGCTTTAAATAAGTACAGGTTCTTTTTTAGTGTAAGCTTACCCAAAAATTTCGCGCACTTCGCGCGATTTGCAATTTCATAGTTTAGATTTCGGGAAAAACCTTATATCTGGCGGAACTATTTTCCTCTAGTATATACAAAATTTTATGTAATATATGCCTCACAATGCCATAGTATAGTACACAGGTTTTCTTAAAATCTCCCTTCAACAACCCCTCGACAGCCCCGATGCCGTCGAGGGGTTGGGTCGCCCCCCCCTTAGGCAAATCCTGGCGCCACCCCTGCTGGACCACTACCGGTTGGACTAACGGTTCTCAGCTCTAACTGCTTCTCTTATCAACACTTTCAGTCGAAATTTGTTTCTTCTCAGTCCGTCAAATAAAGGCACCGACCCCCCCACGATTAAAAATGCTTCTGGCGACGCCCCCCTGGACCAGAACAAGAAAAAGAAAAAATGGGGTAAATTAGTAAAACCTGAAACTAAATGCAACGCAAAACGCTTCTAGGGAAGAAATGTTTTACTAAAAGAAAAGAAAAAAAAACAAAGAAAGAAAGTAAAAGGAACAAAGAATTAAAGATAAAAAGGCCCGTGAAAACAATTAACTAAAACAAAAAGTAAAGACTAAGATAATAGGACCAGAATTTTCCCTTACAGACCCCACCCCTCTTCACCCGTGCTCCCCCACTAAAGTCCACGGCTTTCCGCAAACAAAATGCGTGGTAACAAAACACACATGTAATGAATGCACTCAAACAGAATGATAAGTCAATCAAGAAGATATATCGTTACAATGAACCTGGCATATAAAAAGGTAATGGAGACTGCCTAAGTATTAGCACAATGCCATGTAGTACTTCACCGAATTGAACTTAATGTATTAGGTAATGAATTCCACAGTTGTGTAGCTCTGTAGCGTAATGTCAACTGTGAAGATAATTTACGGGTACCAATAGTATGTAAGAGATGAGACTGGCGAGTAAAATAGTTGTGGACTAAAGAATTTTTGGTGAAGAATTCTGAAAATGGTTTTGGTAAAAGGCTGTGCATGAAACGATTGGTGAATGAAGCAATGCTAAGGTTGATCATATCGAACAGTTTCAAGAGAGTAAGAGACTTTCTCACTCGACTTGTGTGTCCATCGGGGCCCGGATAAAGAGGTGTAGCGCTCACTCTTTTTCTCAAAAGAACCAGCTTGTGAACGTAAAGGTTTTTGGTTGACCGGACCAATACGGTGGAACAATATATATATATATATCTATATATATATTATATATCTATATATATAATATATATATATATATTTATCTATATATATATATATATATATCTATATATATATATATATATAATATATATATATATATATATATTATAATATATATATATATATATATATATATATATATATATATATATATATATATATATATATACGGAAGTGTAGATGTGACGTTGCGACTTCTAAATATAGAAAAACCTGTGGAATATGCGTCCAACATTGGCAACCTTATATATATATATATATATATATATATATATATATATATATATATATATATATATATATATATAAATATAAATAGTTAAACACGTATCCTCCAATTAAATTCAAGAAAATGTGCGAAAATATAGAGTGCCTTTCAAATCCAACTGGTTTATTAATGCTCAGGATATTTCGACACCTTCCTGGTGTCTTTATCAACTGTATACAGTTGATAAAGACACCAGGAAGGTGTCGAAATATCCTGAGCATTAATAAACCAGTTGGATTTGAAAGGCACTCTATATTTTCGCACATTTTCTTGCATTTACTTGGAGGATACGTGTTTAACTATTTTTACTATGATGATCCAACACGCGGACTCGGTTAATAATATATATATATATATATATATATATATATATATATATATATATATATATATTTATATTATATTCTACACATTTCAGACTGGAATCCTTGTCGGTGTTCTAATAATGGATGCTACGTATTTTGGTGATTTTGGCAATTGGCACACAATCTTTTGACTGTTTGCTTGCAAATGGGGCAATTCGTCAATCACCAGACAGAATCGCAGTGTTGGGGACATGTGTAATGTAGGTGCCTATATCGAAGTTTTCAGCGTTTTATTTAGGCACCACGTTTGCTGCAAAGGAACTTGCAATAGACAATGACCTTTTTCGTCACGACGAATTTTTAGACTATTTAGTGCTAACTTTCTGATGATGATAAAACGTAGAATCCTAGATAATTCTTCACCTATTTGTAGTAAAATTATCGTTAATTGGTGTCTTATAACATGTCCCTGGGGAAACGCGGTGAGTTTTGTTCGACGCGGAGGGGGTGTCAGAAACCTCAAAGAGCGTTAGGACTCACCACTGAAAAACATTTAAAGTGGTAATCGGGTACGCCAGACACCATGCAATGCATCCATTCCAAGCCTTCCATCGGCGGATAAGCCAACCCGATGAAACAAAGGAAGAATGTTCTCCATAATCCAATCCATTGTCATATTGTAAAGGGTCATGAGACACTTAGGATAGTTATGGGGGCGGCAGACACCCTGCAATGTCTCCACTACAAAGACAACCTGAGTCAGATCATGAGGGCCAGATGAATACCAAGTGAGATTCTTTTCATACTTCATAACATTTTGAATGGCAGTTGAAAGATATTTTCAGCGGTAAATTAGGGTAGTCAGACCAAGGAGCTTTGAGAGACAGACTCTCTGGTCAGACATTCCATGATGCCAGATGCAAATATAAGAAATTGACAGCCAGAAGTTTTGGAAGGTTAAAATACTGCAGTATTTCTATCACCCTTAAATCTATTTATTTAATCTATTACTGGTAAACACGGTAAAGCATCATTTCTCTAAATAAATCATGATACTGCTTTAACTAACCAGACTATATTGGGCAATAGGTTTACCGTCCAATGGGATATGCTTGATAAATAGATGGTAAAGGAAACCTCGATCTGATCAAGGTTTACCAGGTATTAGTTAACCGTCCACTGCGATCGACGTCATAGATCCGATGGTTAAGTCCACTGATTGAGCTTTGCCAGTTTTATCTGGTGTCGGGTTCTATTACGTCTTAGCTTTTTTCTTAGCATTTTGGCTTTTGTATTAATTCGCCGTGATTTTGTAACTTGTAGTTTGCTGGTTCTTTCGTAATCTACATGTCTATTGGGCGCTCTTCAAGCAAATTTAAACCAAAAAAAAAAAAAAATAACAACAGAACTGAGAAACAAAATAATTTTTTTCTTTGCTATATTTGTTTGATATTTGCCATTCCTATCCACCCTATCCCTTCCCCATCCCCCTGTCGGTCCCGAATCATGTGTAGAACCTATCCCCGTCCGCTACTCCGCTCCAATCCTGCAACTCCGGTCCTTATCAAACCCTACTCACGTACTATCCAGACAACCGTTCCCATCTCACTGCATTCACACTCGCGATTGCAATCGGATATTCCTCATCCCACCCTGAGATTAACTACTCCAGCCTCAACCCCGACATGTACATCCATTTTCACCCAACACCCCCAACAGCATTTTTGCTCCGTCTGGGCACTATGGACGACATGGCGCTATAGGCCAACTGTGTACGGCACGTTCTAAATCATTCGAGGACAAAGCTCTACCTATATAAAGGTCTGGCTAGCTGTGGAACGTTCGCCCCTGTTGAATCTAAACTGCGTGCATAAATCCAATTTGCCAGAGGCTTTTTTCTGCTCGTGCATCCAGAGAGCTTATATATATGATTTTGTCAGAGTGAGATATTTGACTATTTTATATGTCATGGGATTATGGGAACACATATTGCATGAGTGGTATCACGGCATGCCAACTCCTCTCTCATCCATTTCATTTGTAGATGCTGTACTGATCACGCTTTTCATCATGGCCGCGTCTCCACGTCCCTATCCTATTATAGCAAACCAGTCTGAACCCACTTGTATGAGCCGGGCTACCTGTATTTGTACAGGCACAACGAGCGATCATCCGGGCCGACAGGAAAGTGGTGAATCAACAATTTCAGAATAGAGTACTAGACAAACGTCGCAGATTCTGAGGTTCAGTTGAATTCATCTGGTGCATGGTTCAAGGTAACCCCTACTCCCCCCACCGCAGTAGCGCCCGCCTATCCGTTCGATGTTGGTCTGATTCGTCGGAATTTCTCGACAAATCTCCAATCTATAGACAACATTGTTGAAAATCGGGGAGATCGGGGGTGTTCCAACTACTGTTTGTCGCGGTTGTTGTAGCTGTCTATACTATGCGTTGGCGTTATTGGTCACCTCTATGGGGCCAATGCTGGTCGTGTGTGAGGCGGGGGGGGGCTTTTTCACACCGCTTGGGGGACATTACTCCTTCTAGCGACCAGTGATTGCGCTCTGACAGTATTGCAATGTTGTCATAAGTAATTTGTGTAAAAATGATATTTCTTCAGATAAACAGACTTAAGCCCTTGTGTGACGTCATAACCCACCATTAATTATTGTGTCAAAGGGCAATTAGGACAAGTATTTATGTTTATGTAGTTGTCATAACATTTATGGTGCTATATACTGATGAAGGCGGATTAGTGATTTTCGTACCTGTTATTATTATTAATTCTGTGAGGAGAGAACTCATCACTTCAGGTCAACTTAACCTGGCGGCGCTGTTTCCTACAAGGTAAAGCTCACAGCATAATTGACATTATGGGTTTACCACCACATTATGACGTCAGTAACGGTCATGTGATCGAACAAAATGTGATTAACATTAGTCGCCTTGGATGCGAACAACATTATGATGGTCTATCGACGGCTGCAATGTCTGTCCTTAGCTTGACATTTTACATGTTAAACACGGTAACAGCATCATTTCTCTAAATAAATCATGATACTGCTGTTACTAACCATAACTATATTATGGGCAGTAGTTTACCCGTCCAAATGGGATATGCGTGATAAATAGATGGTAAAGGAATACCTCGATCTGATCAAGGTTACCAGTATTAGTTAACCGTCCAATGCGATCGACGTCAATAAATCAGATGGTTTAAGTCCATCTGCTTGAGCTTTGCCAGTTTACTGGTGTCGGGTTCTAATTATTCGTCTTAGCTTGTTTTCTTCAGTACATTTTGCTTTTTGTATTAATTCGCCGTTTATTTTTGCTTAACTTGATTTCGTTCTTTCTTATCTACATGCTTTGGGGCTCTTCAAACAAATTTTAACCAACAAAAGAAAAAAAAACAACAAAAAAAACCTGAGAAACAACAATAAATTTCTTTTCTTTTGCTAATATTTGTTGATATTTGCCATGCCTATCCACGCCTATCCCACCCCACCCCATCCCCGAGATCATTTGTTTTGGTATGTATTTAGAAACCTACCCCGTCCTCCCCTCCAGACCTGCCACTCCGGCCTAGCAGCCCTACCTCACGGATAGCGGTGACCAATAACCACACAAAATCCATCTTCAAACCGTTCCCATGCTCACTGCATTGCACTCCATTAGTAATCGGAATCCCTCATCCCACACCTAAACCTCCACCCTCTAACCCCACAATCCATTTGTCACCAACACCCTCCAACAGCACATTTTTTGCTCCCCACTCAATGACGACAAGCGCTATAACCACTGTGTTTGGCACGTTCCTAAAATCATATCGAGGACAAAGCTCTACCTATAAAAGGTCTGCTACGAACTTCGCCCCTGTTGAATCTAAACTCCCATAAATCCAATTTGCCAAGCTTTTTTCTGCTCGTCATCCAGAGCTTTATATATATTTTCGAGTAGATATTGACATTTTATAATGTCATGGATTTATGGAAACATATTCATGTGACACATGCCAACTCCTCTTCATCCATTTTGTGCTGACATCACCTTTTATCATGGCGCGCCACGTCATTTTAGCAAACCAGCTGAACCCACTTTGAGCCGGCACCTGTATTTGTACAGGCACAAGGACAATCCGCGACAAAAGTGGTGGAACAAAATTTCATATGAGTACTACGTCGCAGTTCTGAGGTTAGTTGAACTGGTCTGGTCAAGTAACCCCAATCCCCCCCCCCCTCCGTTCAATGTTGGTCGATTCGTCGGAATTTCTCGAAAATCTCCAACTAACAACATTGAATCGGGGGAGCGGGGGTGTTCCAACTACTTTTGTCGCGGATTGTAGCTTCTATATATGCGTAGCGTTACACCTCTATGGGGCCAATGCGGTCGTGGTGAGCGGAGGGCTTTTCGCTTGACATTCCTTCTGCGACCAGTGATTGCGTCTGACAGTAGTGCATGTGTCATAAGTATGTTGTGTAAAAATGATATTTCTTCAGATAAACAGACTAAGCCCTTGTGTGACGTCATAACCACATTAATTATTGTGTCAAAGGGCAATTAGGACAAGTATTATGTTATGTAGTTGTCATAACATTTATGTGCTATATGACTGATGAAGGCGGAATTATTATTTCGTACTGTTATTATTAATTCTGTGAGGAGAGAACCTCCACTTCAACTTAACCTGGCGGCGCTGTTCCTACAAGGTAAAGTCACAGCATAATTGACATTATGGTTTACCACCACATTATGACGTCAGTAACGGTCATGTGATCGAACAAATGTGATTAACATTAGTCGCCTTGGATCGAACAACATTATGATGGTCTATCGACGGGCTGCATGTCTGTCTTAGCTTGACATTTTACATGGTAAACACGGTAAAGCATCATTTCTCTAAATAAATCATGATACTGCTTTACTAACCAGACTATATTGGGCAATAGGTTTACCGTCCAATGGGATATGCGTGATAAATAGATGGTAAAGGAAACCTCGATCTGATCAAGGTTTACCAGGTATTAGTTAACCGTCCAATGCGATCGACGTCATAATCAGATGGTTAAGTCCACTGATTGAGCTTTGCCAGTTTACTGGTGTCGGGTTCTATTATCGTCTTAGCTGTTTCTTAGCATTTTGCTTTTTGTATTAATTCGCCGTTATTTTGTAACTTGATTTCGTTCTTTCTTAATCTACATGCTTTGGGGCTCTTCAACAAATTTTAACCAAAAAAAAAAAAAAAAACAAAAAAACTGAGAAACAAAATAAATTTTTTTCTTTGCTAATATTTGTTGATATTTGCCATTCCTATCCACCCTATCCCACCCCACCCCCACCCCGAATCATTTTTAGAAACCTACCCCGTCCTCCCCTCCAACCTGCACCCGGCCTAGCACCCTACTCACACCATCCAAACCGTTCCCATCTCACTGCATTCACTCCATTGTAATCGGAATCCCTCATCCCACCCTAAACCTCCACCCTCAACCCCACAATCCATTGTCAGCCAACACCCCCAACAGCATTTTTGCTCCCCACTATGACGACAGCGCTATACCACTGTGTTGGCACGTCCTAAAATCATTCGAGGACAAAGCTCTACCTATAAAAGGTCTGCTACGAACTTCGCCCCTGTTGAATCTAAACTCCCATAAATCCAATTTGCCAAGCTTTTTCTGCATGTCTGTCTTAGCTTGACATTTTACATGGTAAACACGGTAAAGCATCATTTCTCTAAATAAATCATGATACTGCTTTACTAACCAGACTATATTGGGCAATAGGTTTACCGTCCAATGGGATATGCGTGATAAATAGATGGTAAAGGAAACCTCGATCTGATCAAGGTTTACCAGGTATTAGTTAACCGTCCAATGCGATCGACGTCATAATCAGATGGTTAAGTCCACTGATTGAGCTTTGCCAGTTTACTGGTGTCGGGTTCTATTATCGTCTTAGCTGTTTCTTAGCATTTTGCTTTTTGTATTAATTCGCCGTTATTTTGTAACTTGATTTCGTTCTTTCTTAATCTACATGCTTTGGGGCTCTTCAACAAATTTTAACCAAAAAAAAAAAAAAAACTGAGAAACAAAATAAATTTTTTTCTTTGCTAATATTTGTTGATATTTGCCATTCCTATCCACCCTATCCCACCCCACCCCCACCCCGAATCATTTTTAGAAACCTACCCCGTCCTCCCCTCCAACCTGCACCCGGCCTAGCACCCTACTCACACCATCCAAACCGTTCCCATCTCACTGCATTCACTCCATTGTAATCGGAATCCCTCATCCCACCCTAAACCTCCACCCTCAACCCCACAATCCATTGTCAGCCAACACCCCCAACAGCATTTTTGCTCCCCACTATGACGACAGCGCTATACCACTGTGTTGGCACGTCCTAAAATCATTCGAGGACAAAGCTCTACCTATAAAAGGTCTGCTACGAACTTCGCCCCTGTTGAATCTAAACTCCCATAAATCCAATTTGCCAAGCTTTTTCTGCTCGTCATCCAGAGCTTTATATATATATTTTCGAGTAGATATTGACATTTTATAATGTCATGGATTTATGGAAACATATTCATGTGACACATGCCAACTCCTCTTCATCCATTTTGTGCTGACATCACCTTTTATCATGGCGCGCCACGTCATTTTAGCAAACCAGCTGAACCCACTTTGAGCCGGCACCTGTATTTGTACAGGCACAAGGACAATCCGCGACAAAAGTGGTGGAACAAAATTTCATATGAGTACTACGTCGCAGTTCTGAGGTTAGTTGAACTGGTCTGGTCAAGTAACCCCAATCCCCCCCCCCCCCTCCGTTCAATGTTGGTCGATTCGTCGGAATTTCTCGAAAATCTCCAACTAACAACATTGAATCGGGGGAGCGGGGGTGTTCCAACTACTTTTGTCGCGGATTGTAGCTCTTTCCGAATGGCTGTTTAGGGCTCTAGTGAGTGCCAGTCCAAAACTCGCGTAGAACTTGTTAAATCTTCTGAACGACGTTGAATATTTTCATGAACTTCCAATTCCCTTCTACTGTTCTAGACCTTCTCCAAACTGACACATGCCCTGAGAATCCTGAGAACCTTTCAGAATACCCTTTCCTGCCCTTCCATCAATTGATGGAGTTGTCTGACTGTTAACCAAAAATCTCTCGAGACTTAATGCAGAGGCTCTTCACAACAAAATACTTCAACGACTTCACTAGAACTGATATGAGATTGGACCAAACGAAATATACAGTCGAGAATCCCGCTTCCCCACCCATTACCCCACCATGCCTCCTCCTTCACTCTTTCTTAAAATGAGCCTCCGATCTGTATGCACCCAGGTGTGGACGATCCGACTCCAACATGTGATTTCTGCAGTGTAACTTACTATATATACAATGTGTGGGGCTCCGAGGAGTTTGCTAAAACTTACATGGATTTGTCCAAATTGTCGAAATTTGTCTTTTATACTGAAGGCGACCACGGATAGAATGCTTCTTGCAGCTCTTGATTGATGAACCAGGGAGTTGCTTTCCCCTTTGTACCCACCTATTTGCAGCCAAGGTCACTTGCTTTGTATAGCACCTGAGATACAATAGGCTTAAAGCTATTGTTAGTATTTAGCAAAAGGTTCATGCCGTCTGCTACGTTGAAAAGAAATGTCAACAAATTTTGTCTATATGCTATAGCATTGCCAGTCGCTTTTTTAAAAAATAAATTTGTAGCTACCAACGCGAGGCAACGCTTATCACAATAGGCTTGTTAAATTTTATGTAACGTGTTGATCATACACTTGTCATTCGGAAATTGCGAAAGTTTGCGGAAATTAATATAATCTTAAAACAAATTATAGTCTCACACCTCTCTTTAGTCATTTACACA
Source organism: Holothuria leucospilota (assembly GCA_029531755.1). NCBI lineage: Eukaryota > Metazoa > Echinodermata > Holothuroidea > Aspidochirotida > Holothuriidae > Holothuria > Holothuria leucospilota. The sequence continues at coordinate 32,290 of JAIZAY010000057.1, read as the reverse complement.
TTGTGCCAGTGTAGGACCTTCTTATAAGCTAGTCTAGTTTTCTAGACTCCTTAAGGATCTAGCAGTCGTTTTGATTTATTAGACAGTGTCATTCTTACTTAACTGTCGGTGATCAAAGTATTGTTCCTCCTAATCCTATTAATACGGTATAAGTAGGTGTACAAAAGGTCTATACTTAGGTATCATGTATCAATTGAAAAGGGTCAGACAAAAGAACTGTTTACCCTAAGCTCTAATAATCACTCATGAATTGAAACTATGTAAACGATGATGTGGATCTAATCAGATTACCATAAATTAAAGTTTCCGATGTATCTCCCTCTAAATTAGAACAGAGAAAGAAAGAATAGAGTGGACCCTTTGAGTCACTGACACTTCTAACGTCAATACAAAATCGTACTTCACTGCACCAGCCTCTAACTGGGAAGATAAAATCTACAAAGATTACAGCCCACGTCACATGAATCTAATCATTGGGGGACTTCAATGACCAGAGAAATGACTGATTCCACCTTTGAAAACACCGAAATCAAATGAATGCGAGGGAGCAACGGTTGCATTGATACAGGGTAAAATCAGTAACTCTAATGTAACTGCAAATGAAAATGTGTTTTATTCATGTAGTTACTAACAACATGGCCTACGAGTATGATATGGACAGAATTTTGGAACAATTTGAAGACCTAGTGACAAACTTTCAACTAAAAGGCCCTCAAACCAATTTGATGATATGCTCGATGAACATTCGGCAAGGCTAAACCAACTAGATAATCCATAAAGTGACCCAAGTCCGTAGTCAGACAGACAGCAGACTGAGACAAAATACTGAAGGGGGACGATAAAGCTTCCAAGGGGCGACATTAAATATATATTTACCTCGGCTAACTTTACTCTTGATCGGAAGAAGTTTGACTCGATCACATCATAACCCATTGCTCTAATTCATTGGTTCCTTGTGCCCCAACGTGTCACTGATATTCAAAGTACTTCTTGTTCAAAGGTTTACCATACGCAATCGCCAGCCTACATAACTTGTACTTAACAACCGTCTCACAGACATCTGCTTCGATTCATTTATGGTACCTAAAACCCACAGAGTTAAATTATCTGATAGATCACTTTCATTGTTTTGGTCAGGGGCGGGATTCATTGATGTCTGAAAGTGAGGGAGCAGACTGGGGTGGACTGCCAAACTGCGCCTAAGGCTCGCGGCGGGAAATGCTCCCCTACCTGTGTGCTTTTCATGGGCCCGCCTCAGGGGCCCTGATGGGTCCCGCCTCAGATCCCCAGTGGGAGTGCAGGGGGAGCAGCCCCGAAAGTTCTAGGGTATTTACAAAATTGTAGGTGTAAAAATGATGCATTTTAACTTCAACTGCTTTAGCTTAAAATGATACATTTTAACTTCAAATGATGAATTTGGCCACCTAGCAAACCACAAAAGTCACAATTTGACTTTTTTCAATTATATTCTTACCCCGTATAACTAACAGTAGGTCGGGATCGATAATCATGATGCAGAGGGATTGAGGAAGGAGTGGAGTTTGAATTATTTTGAGGGTTTTCCGGGGCTTTGGAACAATAAGTTTAAAAATGTGAGATCTAGAACTCAGAGGTGGTGCGCGCGAAGCGCTCTGAAAAAAAATTGAATTTTTATACGTTTTAGTAATATGAGTAACAGAAAAGCTAAGAGAAGTATCCTCAAGGGGAGGGCTCTTGTCCCCCTCCCCCTAGGCCAAGCGTCTGTCCCATATTACGGTACCGGAATGGCACATTCCATGCCTTACAACTTAAACTGAACAATCTTTAAAAAAAGTCTGTAAATTTACACAGATCGATGATAATAAAAATCTTGCCTTGAAAATTTCTGTGAGGGGGAACTTCCCCCTCCGCTGCGTAAGGCCATGGGGAATTCGTGGTTTCAATGATAATGGAATAGTTTGTACGAAGCTATGACAAGCGAGATGTTCTACAGGAAGTAACCGACGCATCCCGAAACAGTATTTTAAACGAGTGCGCGCGAGGCGTGCAGAAGAAAATAGCGCCGAGACAGCGTTTGAGGAATTTAATCATAGCCTAATATTGTTTTCGTTTCGCTGTAAACGCAGTGTTGTTCGTTACATAAAAACTTTTCCAACTTTTCCAGGTGCCTCTTTTTTCCATGGAGCAGGATATAGGAACATGTATCCTACCCATTGGTTCTTCTTTCACGGCTTCAGTTTTGTCGATGGTCTCGGATAAGCCCCTCAACTTTTTAATAGTGTAAAACAAAAACAAACACAGAGTCAATTTTGAAGGCTATAGATTATGTGATACTTTAAAAAATCAATGAAATGGGGTAGTTTTTACTTGGACATGACCAAAGGCTTTGGCAGTGAAAGCGCCAGGGAAGTAATTTTCGTTGAAAGCTGGATCGTGGGAAGTTGTTGCCAGCGAAGCCTTTAAACTGCGAGCACCGAAGATGTAAGGATGAAGGTTGTGGACAGAGGATCCTCCCCGGGTAATTTTTCTTACATTTGACGGCTTTTGCGATAATTCTGGACAATTTAAAATGCTAACGAAATATATTTGTTATGATAATCGCAAATTTAAGATAGTAACCGTCAGTCAATTTGCTGAGGATGGTGGATTGTAGTTGGTGGGGAAAGCGAACAGCGAGAGGTTTAGCGAGGGTTTTAGAAATAGTAATTTAGTCAAGCTGTCCTACAATAAGTGATAAGGATGCAATTCCACCAAAGTTTTCCTACACACAGCAGTACTAATGAGATATCAATTTATATTAGGCTCATGCGCAGCAAGCCGAAAATTTTATCGAGAATTGCGATTCCCTTTACATGGGTAGGGTTTGGGATTCTGTTTGCAAGGACCATGGTGCATTTAATGACGTACCATACATTATTACTTTTAGTGACTTATTTCAGAGCTTAAAGTCACAATAGGAGATGCCTAAGCTTGGAAAGAAATTTTACGGTGCCAGACAAAATTTTCATTTGCATTAGTCAGTTTTCTCTGGGGGTGAGCGCGAAGCACGCAGAGAACAATCTTTCTAGAATTTTATAGTATTTGATATGAATGTTTTGTGTTTTCCTTTGTTTAACACTCCAAAATTTAATCATAAAAGGCTATTGAAAATTCTCTTATAGTTTCTTTGGTCTTGCTTCCTTTTGCTTATTTTTTTTTTATTTTTTTTTAGTATTTTTAAGCTCTAGATAAAAGTGCAAGTGCCCCCGTAATCGCCCATGTTGATCGCTGTATCTACATTGCTATAGTAACGAACTGGTCTATTAAAGCATTAAGCTTTTGCAATTTTCTGTGAGAGAACCCCCAGGCATGTCTCCTGTGCAGGCAGTGGCGCACTAAAAGGGACTGAGCGATCCGCCGCAGGTATCAGCCATAGGAGGTTCCATGCCATACTAGCCAAAAATCACTAAATATTGAGAATTGAAAAATGTGTAACCAGCTGCAAGCTTAGCTAAACATAGCATCGCTTTTCATCTAAGAGACTTGCATTAACATCGAAGGGGATGTGACGTCACTCCTCCACTTGGAATGGCCCAAGACTGTCAGAACAAGCAGGGAGTTATTAGGAAGGAGATACAACATCCAGATCTGTCAGACAATATGTACTTGAAAATGATTTACTTCTTTTCAGGCACTGCCATTTGATTGACAGGTCCCCAGTGCCGGATTAAGGTATGTGGGGGCCCGAGGCCTATGTCAATGTGGGGGCCCTTAACCCTATCTAAGCGGAGCGCCACCATCAGTTGGCGCGGAGCGTACAAGAAAAAATTGGGCTAACACGTTCCCTAGATTGCAGGAAATGGCACTTTCCATGTCTATTGATATCCAAAATATACTGTTACATACAACTGATATATACTGTTACAACACATACATTTACCCTTAATATTTTTGGTTGATTTTTTTGTGGTGGCCCCTTTTGTGGGGGCCCGAGGCATTTGCCTTGCTTGCCTCATTGTTAATCCGGCACTGCCCACAATACATCGAAATCTTGATGGGTACTTGATGGGTACTTGAGGCCTTAGTATGTAATTTATGTTGGTAAATTGAGAAGGACTGTTGCCCGAATTTTCATATCATTTGCCCGAATTTAGAAAATTTTAAAATGTAGAGCTCAAAATTTTATGGTTTTTAATGGGGTGATTTAAATTTAATATTTTTGGCATCGGTCTTTAGTCAATAACAGATGCCCGGAAATACTTGACACATATATATAAGTCTGATTCTGAATGAACCTTCACTGAGACATAATACATTCCCATGTCCACTTCACTTCCTGTGGAAAAAAATCAATCACCAGTGTCGCTACTCTAATAAATCCGGGATTTTCAATTACAGGGCGAAATTTCGAGTAAAAAACATGTGAGGGGGTATATGTTCCCATTTTTGGATTAGAAGTTATAACGTGTCAAAGTTTGGTCAAAATTTGGACAAAATTTTGACTTTTTGGCCTTCATTTTACGAGTTTTTTCATATTTTCTTACACACATACATATAAATTTTATTCCAGAATATGGTTTCTTAGAGTGTTTTCGTCAATCGGTGCATTGTTTACCATGATCTAACATTTCCGTAAATTTTCTATATACGGAGTTTTAAAATGGCCATTACAAAGTGTCCAGAATGGACGCCTTGGGGATTTAAGGGTTAATTATTTGCGCTTGGCATATTTTAATGTTGCAAATGGCACAAATCTGCTAAAAATTTTTCACATGAAGATCTAATGGCCCCAAAATAATGTCCAGAACAACAACATTTCATCCTGCAAGGCAAACAACTGATAGTTGATGAAATGCCTCAACAAAAATTTGGGGACCTAAATAATTGGGGGCCCCTCAAAATCTAGGGCCCCCGGGCCTGGGCCCTATGGGCCCTACTGTTAACCCAGCACTGCAGGTCCCTTTGTTCCTGTTGTTTAGTCTCTGTTGACTAAATCGTTTAAATGATTATCTCCCCCTTTCTTTTCCAGGTAATCCCGAGACAAAGGCCATTGTCTATACATACTTTGAAGTAAGGTTTGTTTCCGCCAATGAACAAACTTTAATCGGAATTTTCTGTAAAACGACTGGCAACAAACGCTTAAATAATATACTTCAATTGTTCCGCAACGATTTTAATACGTCACCTGCTAGAAACATTGTTCAAGCCTATACATTTCTCTTAGTTTTTAGCGAATTTCTCCATCATTAAAAACATATTTGAAAAGTAAGTTGTAAAGAAATTCTTACTGACTTTAAATGAAATGATATTTAGTGTGACGAATAACGACGATAGGTTAAAATTTCACTTTTTTGCATGACGTCTGGCAACAAAAAGTTAACGAGTTCAACGTAAGAGGTGTGTCTTCAAATTGTCATTTGGACAATTAATGCATCACTAATCCTAGCTGATGTGGGTATTGAGATAAAGAATTTTGAGAAGAAAGGCAAGATAACTGTCGGAAACGAACATTGCTTCAAAGAGTCTATAGAACGTTGGATCTCCTTCCTAACAACTCCCTGGAACAAGACAATTCATTGTCTTAACAATGAGCACACTTTCAATGCGTGGTCAGTTCAAAGCTTTGCCGACGATAGCACCTTGTTTGCAGCTGAGCCACCTTATAATCACCTTAGCCTATATTAAATAAACATTGTCTCAGCTCCTCTCCCCAGGACCGCACCAACGTTACGAGTGGAAACGGAAAGTCAACTGTCCTAGGTAAGTTGCTGACCTGTTTCAACCATACTTCCATGTTTCAACAATTCTCCTGCGCTTTCAAAATGAACGATGTTTAGTTGCAACTTGCAAGGCCTGGGAGGTGCCATTTCTTGCTATCTGGAAGACAATTTGGCCAAAAATTTCTCGGTGTTACGATATGGGCCAACGTGCCAATCTCTTACCGTCAAGACGATCCTTTTGGGGAAGTGTAAGTCCCCCCTCCCCGCAGAAAACCTGAACCCGCCCCTGGTGGTAGAGTGCTTCATGGCGACCTCACCTTTGGTCGGAGTGACTAGGTTGCCGGCACCTAGCCCTGTTGTTGCTACAGCCAAGGTAAATGCCTATTATTTTATCACTTAGTCTGAAGTTTGACCGCATGTGCTCGTCAATACCCTGTGTATTGACAGAAGACTGAAGACTGAAGAGTCTTACAGCTATTTGTATGTGACAATTTAAGTGTTCCTTTATAGCAGAGCGTTCATTAATTAACACTTCATCCGGAACTTGTTGAAAGTGTCCACAAAGACTGGAGGCAGGCACAGAGTATCATTACTAGGCCTGAGCATAGGGTGTTTACTCTAAAGCAAATTACTTATTGTCACACAAAAGCAGCCTAGTCAAGAGTAACGTGACCTAACTCATGAACAGCATGAGGATCCATCTTCTTAGGCGGAAACGTCTCATAACTCTAGGGAGAGGATCCAGATGGGGGGGGGGGTGGGAGGGGGAGGCTTTTACAGCTCCAACCAACCGGCCCTTGTGTTTTTGTCTGAGCTACTTCTTTTTTTGACAAGATATCAAGGTTGCACTACAATGTTTACGTATACTCATTTAATAAGCAGATGTCAGGAAATGGCATCCAACTGGGCTTAATTTCACTTTTGCTAGAGGGAAGCCCATTCCCCGGCCCTTGTGTTGTCCATTTTACAAGGATACGCAGACATTTATTGCTGGCCTGTTTAAGAATTGAATGCTGGGTGGCTAAAGTGCATTGTGAATGCTCATTTCCGTAATATAATATAACATAACATAACATAACATAACATAACATAACATAACATAACATAACATAACATAACATAACATAACATAACATAACATAACATAACATAACATAACATAACATAACATAACATAACATAACATAACATAACATAACATAACATAACATAACATAACATAACATAACATAACATAACATAACATAACATAACATAACATAACATAACATAACATAACATAATATAATATAATATAATATAATATAATATATTTTTTTTCCTCTCCTTTATTCCTTTTCATCTCGCAAATGGTAAGTATTCGTATTTTCACAATTAGGTTGGAAACGTTTGGTACAGCATAGGATGAAGAAAAAAAACCCGAAACTGTACAACACCAAAGAGGCAACAGAGTAACATTAAAGAGATTAATTACAGAAATAGAAAAGTTTCGATATGATATACGGTAGACTCTAGGCATGTGAATCGTTCCTTCTTTCTTTGATGAAAAATTTCTCCGCTGTTCTGATATATCAGCAGAAGTTATATACTGTACATTAGTTAATTGAAAGGTACTGTTTGATAAATAGTAGCATAAGAACAATACAACCAGAAAGCCTAAGGGCTTAGTGATTCCTTGCCGAATGGGGATGCTTTGTTGTACTGAGGTTTATCCCTCAAATTTATCTACCTTGACTACATCATTTTACGGTATTTTAACAATTTCACCTCTGCTGACCTCACATGAACTTTGAACCCCACCAAATATAACAAAAAAGAAAAACGAAAGTGTCTTGAAAGGAATTCAACTCCAATGGATCTTGGATCTTGAAAATTCTTGGAAAATTTTGTTTTTTGTCCTCTGGTGACCCCTGATGACTATCTTGGGAATTGTTGGGAAATTTTGCTTTTTGACCTCTGGTTACTCCATATAACAATCTTGGAAATTCTTGGGAAATTTTGCTTTTTGACCCTTGGTGACCTCAGATTATGATCTTGGGAATTCTTGGGAAATTTAGCTTTTTGACCTCTGATAACCCCAGATAACGATCTTGGGAATTCTTGGGAAATTTTGCTTTCTGACCTCTGGTGAAACCAGAGGACAATCTTGGGAATACTTGCGATATTTTGCTTTTTGACCTCTGATGACCCCATATGATGATCTTGGGAATTCTTGGGAAACTGCTTTTTAACCTATAGTGACCCCGGATGACAATCTTGAGAATTCTTGGGAAATGTTGCTTTTGATCCCAGTGACCGCAGATGACAATCTTGGGAATTCTCGGGAAGTCTGTTTTTTTACCTCTGGTAACCCCAGATGACCTTGAGCTCCACCAAAATTGATAGGGTTTTTCCTCTCAACATGGCAAATTTATATACCAAATATGAAAAGTGGCTGTCACTGCTATCTTGAGATATCGTGATTACAAGCCATTTACAAGGTTTCTGTAGTTCAACCTCTGGTGACCCCAGATGACCTTTGACCTCTACCAAAGACAACAGCGTTCTTCCTCTCAACATGACAAATTTATATCCGCCATTCCTATCTTGACATATCGCATTTTCAAGGTTTTCGGTCTTTTACCTCTGGTGACCTCAAATGACCTTTGACCTCCACCAAAAACAATAGGGTTCTTTCTCTCAATATGACATATCTATATACCAAATATGAAAAGTGCTGGTCACTCCTATCTTGAGATATAGTGATTACGAGCTTTTTGGCCTTTTACCTAAGGTGACCTCAAATGACCTCTGAACTTCACCAAAAATTTTAGAGTTCTTTCTCTCAACATGATGAATCTATATTCCAAATATGAAAAGTGTCGGTCATTCCTATCTTGAGATAGCTTGATTATGAGCCTTTTCGGCTTTTAACCTGCGGTGGCCTCAAATGACCTTTAACCTCCACCAAAAACAATAGGGTTCTTCCTCTTGACATGTAAAATCTGTATACCTAATATGAAAAGTGTCGGCCTTTGCTATCTTGACATATCTTGTTTACGAGGTTTTCGCCGTTTAACCTCTGGTGACCTAAGATGACCTTTGACCTCTACCAAAAACAATAGGGTTCTTCCTCTCAACATGACAAATCTATATACCAAATATGAAAAGTGTTGGTCGTTGCTATCTCGAGATATCGTGTTTACAAGCCGTTTACAAGGTTTTCGCAGATTAACATCTGGTGACTTTAGATGACCTTTGACCTCTACCAAGAACAATAGGGTTCTTCCTCTTGACATGTAAAATCTGTATACCAAATATGAAAAGTGTCGGCCTTTGCTATCTTGAGATATCGTGTTTACGAGGTTTTTCGCAGTTTAACCTCTGGTGACCTCAGATGACCTTTGACCTCTACCACAAACAATAGGGTTCTTCCTCTCAACATGGCAAATCTATATACCAAATATGAAAAGTGTTGGTCATTGCTATCTCGAGATATCGTGTTTACAAGCCGCTTACGAGGTTTTCGCAGATTAACCTCCGGTGACCCCGGATGACCTTTGACCTTTACCAAAAACAATAGGGTTCTTCCTCTTGACATGACAAATCTGCATACCAAATATGAAAAGTGTCGGTCATTGCTAACTTGAGATATCGTGTTAACAAAGTTTTTGGTTTTTGACCTCTGGTGACCTCAAATGACCTTTGACCTCCACCAAAAACAATAGGGTTCTTTCTCTCAACATGACGAATCTATATACCAAATATGAAAAGTGTCGGTCATTGCTATCTCGAGATGTCGTGTTTACAAGCTAGGCGTCACATACACACACACACATACACACATACACACACACACGACATCACCATCGCATAGATTCCTTGCCTGCCTTCGGCAAGGAATAAAAAAAAGGCACTTCCAAAGAGTCAGCAAAGTCAAATTGTCCAAAAATGGTGAATCAAATAAAAAGGTTTGGACATAAAGCAAACGCCCGCTCAAGATCACTATAATTTACTTTCGTTTTTACTTTATACCTTTTCCTTTGCTCAACTTTCAAAGCAAATTTAAATTTATGAAAGAAATCATTTATTAACGGTTTTTCATTTCTTAGTTTACAATCGAAAATAACTTTCTTCATATGCATAGTTAAAAAATTGTAAGGATGACAAGGTAGAGTATAACAAAAATAATAATTCCGCTTAGAAAAGAAAAATTGCTCTCTCAAAAACAAATTTTCAACGTCTAAGATAAAGGTAGACGTGAATCTACACTCCCAAAATAAATGGTCAATGGTTTCAACTTCAGTCTCACAAAATGAACAAAGGGGGCCAGCTGTTTTACCCATTAGCGAGTGGAGTCTATTGGTGGGAAGGACTCTATGGAGGAACCTAAACTAAAAATATTGAGTAGTGGGGTCAGAAGTTGATTTCCAAGGAGCATAAAAAAGTGAGACCAATCCTCAATCGTAATATTGTCCATCGTGGCTTGCCATTTAAAGCATGCAGTAGGTTTCTCTGAGATTTTCTTCAATAAAATGTTGTAAATAAATTGTGAACTGCTATAATTACCCAACATCTTATCCAGTAATTCTTCATTAGTATTCCTGTCATCAAAATGATGAATAGACTCCCGCCAATTGAGCGGGATACTATGTAACAGGCCCCAATACAAAGTGAAGGGTAATGAGTCAATACTATACTTAACGATAAATGTTTCAAAACTTAATGGTCTACCGTTATCGTCAAATAAGTCACGAACGTACTGAACATTCTTCTCAAAAAGCTTAGGATAGAATACAATTTTGTCATTTACACGAATATTTGAGTTATTCCAAATATGTTGAATACCAAAATCCCTCCGAGGGGATAAATAGGAGGCACGACACCAAGCCTCTATGACCTGCCTAACAAAGTTATTGTCAATACTTTTAACATCACGTGGACTACAGTTACACTTAAAGAAGTATTTTTTACCAAACACATTTAAGTTATCGTTGTGGCTATTTGCCCGACAGTCGGGCAAATTGGAAGTTTAGTTTTCTTATTTTCCCGACAGCAATCGACCAATCATATCACCCCAACGCGTACGAGCTTGTGACGTAAGAAATGTTAGTAGGCGCCGTGCGGTGTGCGTGTGTAGGCTACCACAGAACAATATATAAATTTTCTGTGGTGTGTACGTACGTACGTGTGGTTACTCAGATCAGCACACTGGACTTCCATAGCTTTAATGACTTATCAGAGTACAGTACTCAGGACAAGATTCCAGACAATTCCCATTGAGTCGCACTGGATTATTTTAAAAACTATCAGAAGAAACGTTTTCTGTGTTTAGCATAGTTGTTTGTAGAACAATAGAAACAGCAAACAAGAATATAAAGGAAGGAAACAAGAAATGCAATCTGAAGGAGTTTTGCACTCAACAGTTGTCTGCATGTTGCAAATTTAACAAAATTCTAAAGTCGATCCGGAATAGGCTTCAAACTGTTATTTGGTGGCACCATTTTTCTTCTAGCGAACTTCTCAAAAAAAAAAAACTTGCGCACGCCACTGCTCCCTAGGCTCGCCGGTAGGATAAATAAGGACCATTAGCTTCCCGACTTACAATTCAAATATTTTTGAGGCTACAGACTTAGAATAGCCCCGTTACTTTCGTCCACAGTCGGGAAAATAAGGAAGTATGTCCAATAATTTTCCCGACTGTCGGGAAAATAAAGTTAACCTTATTTTCCCGACATACTGTTCAAGTATTTTTAGAGGCTACAAATTTAGGATAGCGCCGTCACTTTAGTTATCGTCGGGAAAATAAGGAGGAAAAGTCGTGTTATTTTCCCGACTGTCGGGTAAATAGCTTCCACCTTAAGTTATAGTCAAAGAAAAACTTCCACGGTCCATTCGAAACATCAGCATATCGACGAACCCAGGTACATTTAAGACCGTCAATAAAAGAACTGATATGGGTAACTTTTAAGCCACCATCACTGATTGGATTAATTATGGTGGTACGTTTTATCTTATCAGGATTCCCTGCCCAAATGAAATTGAAAATTAAGTTTTCTACCTCTTTGATAAACGAACTTGGGGGATTTGGGAGGACAAGGAAAAGGTAGACTAATTGCGAAAGTCCAAAACTTTTAACAATAATATTGCGACCAATCGGGGTCAAATCACGAGTAGCCCAAATACGAAGGGTATTTTTGAGGCGCGATAATTTGGGTTGATAATTAAGACGGTACAAATCGTCCCCATTGTGGGTGAAAATAATACCTAACATACTGACAGGGCCTAACACCACCTCGAAATTGAAATCATTTAAGAAAAGCGGTCTTCTGCTAATAAAAGAGCCAAGTGGGAAAAGTTGGGACTTAGAGTCATTAATTTTAAGACTGGAAGCTTTTCTTAGGCCGTCGAGAATATCAAGGATTTCACAAAGGCTACTTTTGTTGTGGTCCAGAATAAAAGTAGTGTCGTCTGCATATTGAAGAATTCTATGATCATCGCCTCCAATAATAATCCCCTTAACTATAGTAGACTGATTTACCCTAAGAGCAAGCGTTTCCACTCAAAGAATGAATAAAATGGGGCTAAGTGGGCAGCCTTGACGAACACCTCTACTAATCGGGAATAAACCTGTGGAGTAACCATTGTTCAGCACACAAGCGTGTGCATTCTTGTAAAAAGTACTAATCCAAGTTTTGATACTAATCCCAAAATTAAAAAAAGAAAGAGTAGCCTGAATATAGTTCCATTCCAATGTGTCAAAAGCTTTTTCAAAATCTACTAAGAACTAAAATCCAGGTACATTATGATTTGAAGTATAGTCAATCAAATCGAGGATAAATCTAACATTTTCACCGATAAATTTACCTTTCAAAAAACCAGTTTGTTGAGGGCCTATTAAAGATTGAATAACACGTTTAAACCTATTGGCAATTGCCTTTGCACCGATTTTATAATCTACATTTAAAAGAGAAATTGGGCGATAGTTTTGAAGTAGAGTAGAGTCTTTACCAGGCTTTGAGATAAGAGTGATAATACTACGCGATTTCTCAGGTGAAAGAAACCCCCTGCGATAACCATGGTTTAGAGAATCAACCACAAATTGCCCAATTAAAGGCCAAAAATGTTTGTAAAAATTAACAGAGAAGCCATCGCTTCCCGGTGACTTGTCATTTTTCATCGAATTAAGGGACATGAAACATTCATTAAGAGTAAGCCCCCCCCTCACACTGAGTTGCATCCTCCATTCCTAAAGAAGTATGGGGTAAGTCATGCAGAAAGGGGTCTGGAGAAGTCTTGATAGAGGTGTAAAGAGAATGATAGAAATTACGGATTTCCTGAAGAATCGTCTCTTCATCATCTACAACATCACCGTTAGGCTTCAACAGGTTGGAAATTTTATTGTTAATCTTATTTCGTTTTTCTAGGTTTAAGAAGTATTTTGAATTTTTCTCCCCATCCTCAACCCATCTTGCACGAGATCTTATAATAGTACCCTGTAATTTGTAATCCAAATACGAAATGAGATCGTTTTGAGCCGCCGTTAACAATGGGCGAGTCTCGGCTGATTCAGTCATGAAGAGCTGCTGTTCAAGATTAGAGATTTTCAATAGCAAGACCTTCTCTTTGTGACGTCTTTCCCGAGCTTTCTCTTTAGAATACTTTACAGACACTTCACGTAACTTAAACTTTAGGAATTCCCACCTTGAGCAAGGATCCATAGAAGTACGGTGATCAATTTCGCTTTGAATAACACTGTTGATAAGGTCAGTGTAGCTACTATCGCGTAAAAGCGAATTGTTTAATTTCCAGTACGGTGGACCCCTTTTTGTTGAAGCAACATTGAGAGTTAGATAAATAAAGGAATGATCAGACTGGACGCCAGGCGAAAAAGAGATGTCCGTAGCTGAATGTTCTATGCTACGGGATACAAGATAAAAGTCTAACCTACAATGAATCCCGGGATTGATGTTGGAGCTCCAAGTAAAACGTTTCGAAAAAGGGGTTTTTTCACGCCAAATATCAATAAGATTGTGCACAGTCATCAAAGAAAGGCACTCATCCCTAGCTTTAAAATTAGTTCTTAATTGACCCCCACTTTGTCAAGTTTCAAGTTGAATACAAAATTAAAATCCCCTGCCATAATAATGGTATCACCCTGAAAAGACATTAATTCTCTAGAGAGATTAACAAAAAAAAACTAAGATTGTCGATATTGGGGCCATAAATACCTACAATAGTAATTATATGATCTTGGAATTGAATGTCCACCATAACAAATCTCCCATCCACATGGCTAGTATGTTTTAAAACAGTAAAATGTAGCTTAGGATTAAAGAAAATACAAACTCCTCTGCTATCATTTGAACCGTGGGCGAAGAGAATGTTACTTCCCCATTCATTACACCAATATTTTTCATCAATATGGGAACTATGTGACTCTTGGATTAAAATAATATCAGCTTTACATCTATGCAAATAGGCAAACAAACGTCCACGCTTTTTTGATTGTCTCAAGCCTCTGGCATTGTAAGAGATAAATTTCAACATACTGGAGTTGTACCAAAATAGTAGTAATGGCAAAATAAGAACTTTAAAGTGGTACCATATTGATTGCTATAAAGAGAATCGTACTCACATATCTTGACATGTAGAGTTCTCAAAGGAGATACCAAAATAATAAAAATCAATCCAAACGGATGATTAAGTTTCAACATGAAGTTGTTCTCCGTAAGGAAAAAAACCGACACAAAAAGGATCTGGAAGAATAAGGACGACGATGCCTGGGCTAACAATGTCAATATCAAGGCAATCAAGGAGGATAGTAAAATAAAGGCTATACATCATCGCTAGTCAAAGATGAAAGGAGCATACCGTACACTATAAGTGAATTTTTCCAGATCTAGGCTTGGTCTGGAGCGTTAGGTCTGGTGAAGTTATAGGGTTTACCTTGGGATGTGCGCCAGCAACCGCCAGAAAAGTGAAGCCTGGTACCACGTTGGAAGAGTTCCGAAACCTGATCCGACCACTTCCTTTTCTCGTTCAGGTCAGCAAGGGTAAGGTCGTCAGTAATATGGTAAGTTTCATTTTGCAGAGCATGTCGTCTGTTTCTGAGAGCTGAAACTTTGTCTTGGTAATATGAGAGTTTTACAAGGATATGTCTATCTTTACCTCTGTACTGTTTACCATCGCGATGGGCTCGTTCAATTCTACAGTCGGGTACCCCAACTTTGGTCATTACATTCCTTGCTATTTCAATACAATTTTCACCTGTTTCAGTCTTTATTCCAACGATGTGAAGATTGTTTCGGCGTGAAAAATCGCTCTTGCTTGTTCAATAAGCTAGCGTGTTTGTCCTGGGAGGCCTCCAGATTCCTTATCTTTAATTCGAGTGCCCCACACCTTTCACTTAATGTTGCGTTTTCTTCCCGTAATTCCTTGATTTGCTCCTCATGATGTTCAAATTTTCTTTTAAATTCATGACTGATAGCCTTCAGTTCTTTAAAAATTCTCTCTATAGATGAGTCCAGGTTGGCAAGCATAGACCCGGTTAGACTTTCGCTATCACTCCCCTCTTCCTCTACAGGTAAGTTGGTAATATTAGGTAGGCTAGAGGCTAAGCCACTTGAGAGGCTGGACTGGGCGTTGGCCTGCTCACCTTTTTTCTTATTTTGGCTACCTCGAGGCCTACCTCTAGGTCTTTCTGGTTGATCAGACTAACTGATGCACTTCCAGGAGGTATGATATACCTAGATATACAGGAACGTCTATGTCGATAACTTGAACAATTTTTCAAAAAACTTCTAGAGCCCTCAGCGTTGTAAACTGCTTAGGCCGACATATTAGGGATTCTATTGTTTGGGGAGGGGACTTTAATTTTGTAATGAACCTAAACCTAGACAAAGTTGGAGGTAATGTTCAAACTAATTTTAAGGCAAGAAACAGAGTTTTAAATATGATGGAGACATATGATTTGATAGATATTTGGCGTGAAAGAAATCCTTGTAGAAATCAGTATACTTGGCATTCAAACATTGATGCGTCTATCCACTGCAGGCTAGACTATTTCATTTTGTCAAAGCATCTTAGAAATGCCGTTACAGATATGTCCATTTTGCCTCTTTTTGGCTCTGATCATTGTTGTGTAATCATGAAACTTATGATTGGAAATGTTCGAGGTAAAGGTATTTGGAAACTTAACATTTCTTTGTTGGAAGATCCAAATTATGTTAGTTCAGTGAAAGAAGCTATTAAGGAGGTGATCACAACACATCATTATTTCAATCCCAGGCTGCTCTGGGAATCTTGTAAATTGATCATACGATCCGTGTCAATAACTTATTCTAAAATTGCCGCAAAGCATCGGCTCTCTGATGAAAAGAATTTAATTGAAAAGATCGCTTTACTTGAACAACAGTATTCTCTACGCCCGTCTACTGATTTAAAAAAATCAGCTCGAGGAATCACAAACTAAACTAGATTCTATTTATAACTGTAAAAAAAGGCATTGTAATTCGATGTAGGGCTCGGTGGTCTGAAAACGGGGAGAAAAATACAAAATATTTTCTAAATTTGGAAAAAAGGAATAAAGCTTTCAATAGTATTAAGCAATTAATTTTAGATAATGATAAAGTGATATGCAACCCTGATGACATTTTGAAAGCAGCCCAAGACTTCTATAGGGAACTTTACACTAAAGATTTGGACGTTAATTCAAATACTTTTTTTACTAGTCCTGGCTTTCTGCATACAAAACTTTCCGATGATCAATCAAAGAGTTGTGAGGGACTTCTTTCACTTGATGAATGTTCACATGCTTTATTTTCAATGCCTTTGAATAAGTCCCCGGGTTCCGACGGAATCCCTACTGAATTCTATCGTGTGTTTTGGGAAGACGTGGGTCAGATGGTTGTGAATTCTTTCAACTATTCATTTCAAAAGGGTTTCATTTCAGATGAGCAAGGTAGAGCATGTTTAACCCTTATACCCAAAGGAAACAAAGATCACCGCTATTTAAAAAACTGGAGACCGATCGCTCTGCTTAATACGGATTATAAAGTTGCTGCTAAGTGCTTAGCTTTACGCATGAAAAACGTCCTTCCTGACCTTATTAGCCCGGAGCAAACCGGATTTCTTAAGGGACGTTTTATCGGTGAAAATATCAGATTAGTCTTAGACCTTATTAATTACTGCGATGAGAATGATATTCCTGGTGCGCTTATTTTTCTCGATTATGAAAAAGCGTTTGACCGTCTCGATTGGAAATTTATTCAAAATACCCTCTCTTACTTCAACTTTGGCAAGGATTTTAGACTGTGGATCAGAACGCTCTATAGTAATGTTTCATCTTGTATTGTTAATAATGGTTTTCTTTCTGATTATTTCAATGTCTCCAAAGGTGTCTGTCAAGGATGCCCCTTTAGTCCATATTTATTTATAACTTTTTCTGGAATTTCCAGTGCTTTGTTTAAGTCTAATCTTAACATTGAAGGTATTGTTATTGCGAATTCTGTTTTAAAAATTTCGACTTATGCCGATGATACTGTAGTAATCACTAATGGCTCATTGAATGATATTTCGGAGACGGTGAAACTACTTGATAAGTTTTGCAAAGTCTCGGGTCTTAAGGTAAATTTGGACAAATCTTGTCTTTTCCCGCTCGGACCATTATTTTCGACCCCACCACGTTATTTCCAAACATTAGATTTTGTCATTAGCGACAAACCTGTCAATTATTTAGGCATCTCCTTTTCTCATCATCAAGAAGACTTTTTTAAGTTAAATTATGCCCCTAAACTTTCTCGTATCAAAAGTATTATTAATCTCTGGAGTTCCAGAGATCTAACTCCCATCGGTAAAATTGTTCTTATCAAGACATTTCTTATTTCACAACTTGTTTATCTATTCTCTGTTCTACCGAATCCAACTATCCAATTCTTTAAGGATGTTGAAAGTCTACTCTATGGTTTTATTTGGTGTAAAAAGCCTGACAAAATAAAACGAAATGTTTTAATAAATCCTAAATGTAAGGGAGGTCTTAACATGATCGATGTTAGATCATTTGCAACAAGTTTAAAGTGCAAATGGGTGAAACTTTACCTTGGTGACAATGAGGGATTATGGAAAGTTTTGTTTGACGAAGGACTGAAAAATTATGGTAAAGCCTTTTTATTTAAATGCAACTTTTGTAAAAATGATATAAACATTTTCAATAATTTTATACGTGATGTTTGTTATGCCTGGTCAGATTTTAATTTCAGAACCCCAGATGTTTCTGATTACGGTAATCAGTATATTCTAAATAATTCGTTTATAAAAATTGATAACAAGTTATTCTATTCAGATTCTCTTAAGGAAAACGGAGCCTACCGAGTGCGTGACTTTTTTCATAGCAATGGAAATGCTATTGAATATAATCGATTTTGTGCTAAGTTTGAGTTGAATTATTTCCCTTTCACTATTTATTTTGGCATTTTGTCGGCGATTCCAAGATCCTGGAAAGAAGGTGTTTTTCCTGCTCTAAACCCTAATGGTAATGAGCAACGCCTCATAAAGGCGGTCACGTCATTTAAAGTAACAAAGTATATCTACAAGTATTTAATTGAAAAACGAGTTGAACAACCAAAAATAATCCAGAGATGGCAAGAAATTGATAATAAAGAACATGACTGGGATAGAATTTTTACCCTTCCTTATCTTGCTGTGCGTGATACAAAAATTCACTACTTTCAGTACCGTTTCCTACATAGAATTCTTGGTACAAATATGTATTTATCAAAAATCAAGGTAAAGGATTGTTCTTTATGTACTTTTTGCCGTAATGATAATGAAACGTTAAGCCATTTGTTTTGGGATTGCGATTTTGTTAAAAAATTCTGGGTACAATGCTGTAACCTCTGCTTAAAGAGCAACTTCGATTTAAATTATGACTACGTTAAGTTTGGTTTCTTTGATGATGCTAAACACCCAATCAATTTTTTTATACTACATGCAAAGTATTATATCTTTTGCTGCAAATTAAATGGTAAGACACCAGATGCCATAGCTTTCTCCTACAAACTTAAATACTATCTACAGGTGGAATATTACATTCTTAAGAAAGTAAACAATGAATGCCGTCGTTTGTTTCTAAAAAATGTGTTTAAGGAGTGATTGAGCTATTTCAACTCAACTACTTTCTCTTGGTACCGAAACACCTCTGTTTTTGAAACTTTGTTTGACATCTCAACTAATAATGTGCATTTTATTAATGCATGTAGGGCCATAAAACGTATAAGAGTGCACTATGTACCAAATTTTTTGTCCAATCACTTTATTTATCAATGCAAGTAAAGGTGATGCTAAGAAGTACCAACGTTTATGATTTCATTTGGTAATTGAAAGCTCAATGTATATAATTACGAAGAAAATGATTCAATTTACAAAACCTTGAAAATTCTATCTAATGTACACAATCATGAAAATTACGTTTCAATGTATTTCACTATGAAAAAGTTCAGTTCAATGTATATAATTATGAAAAACCAAAGTTCAATGTATATAATTATGCAAAATAAAAGTTTAATGTATTTAACTATGAAAAATGGAAGTTCAATGTATATAACCATGAAAAATGAAAGTTCAATGAGTGTAATGTAATGTAATGTAATGTAATGTAATGTAATGTAATGTAATGTAATGTAATGTAATATAATATAATATAATATAATATTATATAATATAATATTTTTTTTTCTCCTTTATTTCCTTTCATTTCTCAAATGATAAGTTCAAACATTTTACAAGTAAATGACATTTTTGGTACACAATTGCAAAAGAGTAATATTAAAATATTAACACCAATAGTCAACATAATTACATAATCGACAATAATTCATCAAAGAAGGAAAAGGTTGGCTATGATACGATGGCTGGCTTTAAATCATGGGGGCTTGCCATAATCTTTCATGAGAACAGTTTTGTTGTTCAAATTAACAGCGACTTTAGACTTCAAAAAAAAAAAAAAAAAAGAAGACAATTATAACCTAGCAGTTATCAAATAATAGCTTGCATTCCTTTAAGAAATGAATACGCATAGGAAAAGTATATACATTAATGAAAATGGAAAGTACTGTTTAGTACATAGTGTCTTAACAATAATACGGAAAAAGCACCGTCGAAGAGCACACAGAATCAAATGGTCGAAAACGGTAAATCCATGAATCAATTGAAAAGGTTTGGACATAAAGCAAAAGCTCTTTCGAGATCACTAAAATTTACTTTCGTTTTTACTTGAAACCTTTTCCGTTGCTCAACTTTAATAACAAATTTAAATTTATGGAAGAAATCATTAATCAACGGTTTTTCGTTTCTTAGTTTACAATCAAAAATAAATTTCTTCATATGCATAGTTAAAAAATTGTAAGGATGAGAAGGACCAGCATAACAAAAGTAAAAATCCCGCTTTGAAAAGAAAAATTGCTCTCTCAAAAACATAATTTCTAATATAATATAATATAATATAATATAATATAATATAATATAATATAATATAATATAATATAATATAATATAATATAATATAATATAATATAATATAATATAATATAATATAATATAATATAATATAATATAATATAATATAATATAATATAATATAATATAATATAATATAATATAAGATAAGATAAGATAAGATAAGATAAGATAAGATAAGATAAGATAAGATAAGATAAGATAAGATAAGATAAGATAAGATAAGATAAGATAAGATAAGATAAGATAAGATAAGATAAGATAAGATAAGATAAGATAAGATAAGATAAGATAAGATAAGATAAGATAAGATAAGATAAGATAAGATAAGATAAGATAAGATAAGATAAGATAAGATAAGATAAGATAAGATAAGATAAGATAAGATAAGATAAGATAAGATAAGATAAGATAAGATAAGATAAGATAAGATAAGATAAGATAAGATAAGATAAGATAAGATAAGATAAGATAAGATAAGATAAGATAAGATAAGATAAGATAAGATAAGATAAGATAAGATAAGATAAGATAAGATAAGATAAGATAAGATAAGATAAGATAAGATAAGATAAGATAAGATAAGATAAGATAAGATAAGATAAGATAAGATAAGATAAGATAAGATAAGATAAGATAAGATAAGATAAGATAAGATAAGATAATATAATATAATATAATATAATATAATATAATATAATATTTTTTTTTCACCTCCATTTATTGATCATTGATTTTGCAAATCTTCCAGAAATATTAAAAACAACTAAACAAAATGCTCATCGGTATAAACATGCTTAAGAGAGCATTCAACTAAAACGCAGCGTCACTCATGAACATTACTTCAAATATAACAAATACCTTATGCAAATTAAAAGAATTCAAGCCAACCGTCCTATTCAGAGTATAATAGGCGTAATCAGTCAGTATATATGTATATAAATATACATGAAAGTAAATATGCCTCAATAAAAAATACAAAAAAGCCCATATGTACACCCACAAAGAACCACCGTAATCGAAGACAAGAAAACGGTTATATGAATGTTTACAAGTTAAAGGATTTGCATAAATCATCATAATGAAAGAAACGTTTACTCTTACTTCTGACCGATATCTGTTTTTCAACTTCTAATAAAAATTTCAGTTTATAACAAAATTCATCAATCGTTGGAAATTCATTCCTTAATTTACATTGAAAGATATAATGCTTCAGATGAAAAATTAAAAAATTAAACGGGCGTTTGATAAATCTACAATAACCAAAGAAAATGTCTTCTTTTGAGAAAGTAAACTGACGTTTCAAGAAATAAATTTCTACATCCAAAATGAAAGATGACACGATGTGACAACTCCAAAACAGATGATCTAAAGTTTCTTCATCTTTTTTACAGAAAGTGCAGAGTGGACTATCCGTTAACTTCATCAAAAAAAGTAGTCTGTTCGTACCAAGTATTCGATGAATAAAGCGATATTGAAAAAACTGAATTTTAACCTCACGAACAGAATTCCAAGGGCATTGAAAGATAAACTCCCAAGTTCTCTCGTCAAAATGAAAAGAATCGTTCCACTTTCTAACAGCTTTGACCGTACATTCCATATTTGAAATACATTTGTCATAGATGAACTTAGAAACTCTTACAGAACTCAGAAACCTGTCTAAGGTACATTCATTAAAATTATTTTCAAAGTCGTCACCAGGAGTAAAGGGAACCTTCCACCTAATAGGGATTGCCCTAATAATCCCCCAGTATAACGTAAAAGGACATCGTGACAAATTAAATTTATTCAAAAAAATATCGTAAGGGATAGCAGTGCCATCGCTATTAAGCACATCACGGACATAGACAATTCCCTTGTCATACAAAAAGTGATAAAATATAATCTCATTGTTTACTTTTATACAAGAATTATTCCATATAATTTGGTTTTCGAACTGGTTTTCTGGGACTTTGAATGAAGCATTTTGCCACGAACGAACAACATCAGAGATAAAAAGGTTTTTAATTTTAACATCGGTAGTATTAGAATTACAGCTAAAGAGAAAGCTTTTGCCATAACGAGAAAGAGAAGAATCAAAAAATAACTTCCAATAGCCAGGCTTATTATCTATATAACGACGCACCCAAGTACATTTTAAACCCGCAACAAAAGAATCGACATGAATTACATTCATACCCCCTCGTTTAATGGGATTAATAATAGTCTGACGAGCGATTCTTTCTTGCTTGTTTCCCCATATAAAATTGAAAATGGTCTGATTTAACTTAGTGATGAAACTCTTAGGAGGGTTGGGAAGAACAAGAAAAAGATAGACAAGTTGAGACAAACCATATGTTTTAGCAAGAACATTTCTACCAACTGGAGTGAGATCTCTCATCGACCATAAATTAAAAACCTGTTTAAGGCGGGAGAGTTTTGGAGGGAAATTAAGGGTAAAGAGATCCTCGCGATTAGTTGAGAAAGAAACACCTAACAAAGTAACCGGACCATTAGACCAAGTAACTGGAAAGTCCTTAATAAATGCTGGCTTACGACTAACGTAGGGGCCTAACGGAAACAAAGTAGACTTATCATAATTTATCTTCAAACCAGAGACTTTTTGAAAATTATCAAGGGTGCGGATAACTTCTCTAAGAGAGTTGACATTTCCATCTAAAAACAAAGTCGTATCGTCTGCATACTGTAAAAGTTTTACCTCTTTATTAAAAATGTGAACCCCTTTAATAGCATTATTATGCATGACCACCTGGGCTAATACCTCAGAACATAATAAAAATAGGTAAGGACTGAGTGGACATCCCTGTCGCACCCCTCTACCCAAATTAAAGTCACTTGTAGAATAACCATTATTATAAACACGGCTAGAGCTCTTACAGTGGAATATCTTGATCCAACGAATAAAATTGTTACCAAATTTAAAAGCATGTAAAGTATTATACAAAAAATTCCAATCAATCTTATCGAATGCCTTCTCAAAATCTAAAAGAAATATGAAACCGGCTCGGTCATGAGTAATACAATAATCTATAAGATCAAGGGTAAATCTGACATTCTCCCCAATGAACCTCCCCTTAAGAAAGCCAGTCTGCTGATGACCTATAAGTGAAGGCAAAACCAGTTTCATACGGTTAGCGAGTGCCTTGGCACCAATCTTATAATCTGAATTAAGTAAAGAGATAGGTCTAAAATTTTTTAATACGGATGGATCCTTTCCGGGTTTAGGAATAACCGTTATTATACCACGTCTCTGCTCCGGAGAAAGTTCCCCCTTAAAAAAAGCAAAATTAAGTGAATCAACCAAAGGTTGACCGACCAAGTACCAAAACCGTTTATAAAAATTAATGCTTAGGCCGTCGCTACCTGGAGATTTATCTAAAGGCATGCTGTCAAGAGCAGCTTTACATTCCTCGAGAGTAAGAGGGCCATCGCAAAGACTGGAATGCTCATCATCTAAAGTACTATCGAGTTGTAAGCCATTAAAAAAAACATCGGAACTATGATCACCTGAAGTATAAAGAGAACTGTAAAAGGCCTTCCTGGCATTTAAAATATCTTTCGTATGTGTCAAAACAGAGCCATCATCTAGTCGTAGTTCTTGAATTAAGTTAGAATTTCTATTACGGTTTTCTAGATTCAAAAAATATTTTGTACTTTTTTCCCCAGATTCTACCCACCGGGCCCGAGAACGTACCAGAATACCCTTCAATTTATGATCGTACAAATGATATAGCTTATTTTGAGTTTCCAATAAAGAGGCATTGACTTCGTCAGACCATTCTGAATAAAGACGACTCTCTTAATCAGAAATTAGGGAGATAAGTTGTCTCTCGTACAATCTTCTATCTGCAGCTAATTTCTTACTATAAGGGATCGTTTCTGTACGAACCATATACTTTAAATAATCCCATCGTGATGGAGGGTTAGCATTCTGCATAATCTCCAGTCCCCTAATTAAAGCACAATTAATTAAATTTAAATAATTATCATCATTTAATAGAGAGTTATTCATCTTCCAAAAACCGGGGCCTCTTTTAAGGGTGCCTGCAGTTAGTTCCAGCACAACGAATGAATGATCAGAACGAAAACCTGGAATAAACCCATCTGAGCGAACATTCAGCTTTAAGTGTTTTGAAATAAGGAAAAAATCAAGACGACAGAAAATGCCTGGAATAATATTGGACTTCCATGTAAATTTTTCTATGAAAGGGTTACGTTCACGCCAAATGTCGACTAAATCAAAATAATCCATTATCCTAAGACACTCATCACGAGCTTTATAATTAGTTCGACGATTCCCTTGCTTCTTGTCTAGGTTTAAATTAAATACAAAATTAAAATCCCCGCCAAAAATAATATTCTGACAGTGAAAAGTATTTAATAAGTGAATAAAATTATTAAAGAATAACGGCTGGTCTAATTTTGGTCCATACAAACAGACTACAGTAAAAATACAACCAGCAATGGTTATATCCAGTATTACGTAACGACCATCTACATGACACTCGGTTCTAACAATTTGAACATGCAATGAAGGGTTAAAAAGAATACAGACACCCTTACTACGCATGGAGCCGTGGGAAAAAAACATTTTCCCACCCCACTCGTTACGCCAGTAA